>RDSH01000103.1:0-74655 GCA_009428295.1 Tilletia walkeri
CACCTCTTCTTCGGTTATTATACCTCTTCTCGGTTTCCATACCAACAACGCAGGTGATTATTACTCTTGCCAACACAGTCGGAGGCGCGGAGGAGGTGCGAGGTAGTGGTGGTGGTGGGGGGGTCAAGAATGCTGCCATTACATGCTGCTCTCACCAAGTCACCATCAATCAATAGAGATGTGCACTGACTCACTCTGCACGTAGCTCAGATCACTCAGATCACACAAGAAGAGATTTCAGAATCAACAGTCGGATTCGGAAAAAATAGAATCGAAGTCAAGAACTAAAGGTGATCCTGCCGAAACTTCTGCGAGTCGTAGAGCTGCACTACTGCACCCGAGCCGTCGCGACCTCCGCGAAAAACTCCGCAGAAATTTGCCGCTTAAAAAAAGCCTCCGTCTCCGCCGATCTTGTACTCGCGGAGTTTTTCCTCCCTCCGGACCTCCGCGGAAACCGGCCTGAAAGCACTGAGCCCCTCCGCGCTCCGCAAAACTGCCGCTGTCCTGGACGAAGTTGCTCCGTGCTCCGCGTCTTGCTCCGGCACGGAGGCAAGTTTCCTCCGCGGGCGGCTTCGGAGTAAAAGCTCCGCCCAAAGCTGACTGCGGAGATCACGGAGGTCGCGGAGGTCGAGCCATTTTTTTTTCCCTCCGCGAAAAAAAATCTGGCATGATTGGTGTATTTTGGCCATGATTCAGGTCATGATTTTTTTGAAATAAAATTACTGCGAAGGCCGCGGAGGTCGCGGAGCTTCGCAAATTTTACAACTTTCAGATCAGCTGTTCTGTGCTCCGCGACATTTTCTGGTCTCGGGCGCTCACTGCTCCGCCCTCCGCGTTCGGCGGCGCACTGTGCTGAAGACTCCCTCCGCGCTCCGCGACTCGCGGAGCCCTGTGCAAAAAGCTCCCTCCGCGTCGCGGAGGTCGCAAAGGTTTTTTCGCGGAGGCGCGGAGGGAGGAAAAACTCCGCGCCTCCGCAGTCCAACCTTATCACCGATACACCTGCCAGATTTCGACTTGGCTGAGTGGTCACCGCCGAAATCGGAGTCCGATTATGCTGTGACTTGACTGTCCGAGTGGGCGGCGATCTGCAACTTGAAGTCGACTGTCCCTGCAAGTTGCAACGTAGCGCATGACGCGCTTGAGAACACCGAAATGCAGTGGTCCAGGGTTCTTGACTTCTTGGAGTGTCGCGAGAGGAGGGCAATGGCAAAGGCAAGGTATGGTCGGGAATCGGGATGCTTGAGCCAACCAGAAAAATAGAAGCTAAAAAGAGAAAAGGAAAGGAAAAGAAGCGCACGTGGAACTTGGAACTTGGAAGTACCGATATCGGCCGAGGAATTGGAGAAGAGTGAGGCTCAGGACTGAGGAGTGTAGAAGCGCATGAAGTCTGAAGAGCAAGCGCATATATTGTCGACTAGCCCGTCTATCACAGGTCAGTGGTCACTTCCACTGGCCAGTGAGGTCACTGGCCACTGCCTGCATTTTCTTTTTTTTCAATAATTGATAAAATAATAAAGAAAATGAAAATAAAATTAGAAGCACAACTGCACAAATAGTCGTAAAATCGTAAACTCGTAAATGTGAAGTGTAAAAACTAAACAATAACTTGTAAGTCGTAGCCGAGTTCTGTGATCTGTCTCAAATTTTGGGCAGTCAGAAAATATGGAGAATTCTGAGGCATTGTTTTATTGTTTTATCGTTGCAACTTGCAATAATAAATGTTTGAGGCCGTTTAGCGTTTAGCAGCGTGCGATCTTAACTGACTTTGCGCCTCAGGGCCGTATCGGAAATTGTTATTCACATAGCCCCAAGAATTTCGGCAAACGCTGAGGAGTGTTTTGCAAGGGTGAACCGGAGAGTCGGAGTTCCGGAGCGGCTTTCCGATATTTTGCCGCAAAATGCCCGATTTATCTATGGTGAGGTCTGAGCGTGTCTCTCTCTGGTTCACCCTGTTGCAGATGATCTGGGAGACAAGGAACCGAGTCGTGCAGCAACAATGTCTTCCTCGTCGCCGGCAGTGGCTTCCTTTCCGCCTGCGTCGTCGCCGCCGCCGCCTCGCTCGCTGAAGCTGGTGCTCATTGGCGATGGAGGAGTCGGCAAGACAACGCTGCGGTCACGGTTTCTCACTGGTCGGTTCGCTCCCGCATACAGGGCAACCATAGGTGAGCAATCTACAAGGCGTGGCCCCTAGGATAACGCATGGCTCATCTAGAGATTCTCACCGCGCGCGCGCGTGATCTGCTGCTAATTACTCACGTCTTTCTATCTTTTGATCAGGTGCCGACTTCCTCACCAAGACTTTACCTCTCGACCCCGAAGATCCCTCCAGTCCTCGCGTCACAGTGTCCATCTGGGATACAGCAGGGCAAGAGCGCTTCGCCTCCCTCGGCTCCAGCTTCTATCGTGGAGCGGACGCAGTCATAATCGCCTTCGACTCGACCACCTCCATCGCTCGTATCCAAAGTCGGCTCGCGTACTGGCAGAACGAATTCCTCACCAAAACGCCCATCCCGCCCAACGAAAATGCTCGTCGCTTCTGCTGGGTCTGTGTGGGATGCAAGACGGATCTTCTTCCCGATGACGACCGCGACTCGCTCTTATCTCTGAAGCGCAATCAAGTCCAAGCGGTGCTCGACTCCATCCTTCCTCGCCCAGGCTGCGAGGTCCAAGCTGAGGACATCACATCCGAGCTGCAACTTCCTCCTCCTCCTCCTCAGACCGCGGCTGCTTCCTCCTCTCCAAATCCGGCACGCGCCATCCCGAAGAGTGATCTCAAGCTCAATCTCGACGATACCCGCCAAGATCGTAGGAAGTCCCTCCCATACCCGACCGCCATGGCAAAGCGCGCCTCCAAACAGAGTCTCCGCTCCACCATCTCCGTCAAGCCACTACCCACTCCTCCTCCTCCCAACTCAGCCGGCTCGGCTTCTCGTTCAAGAAGTCAACGCAATTCTCCACGTTCTTATCAGCAGCAGCGAGGCTCATCGCAGGAATCTGCTTCGCCTGCATTGGGATTGACAACAACAGCAGATCAAAGCTCTTCGGCTACTTCTACCCCCACTCCTACCGCAGAGAAGCGCTCAGATCCAGTCGACGTCACTCCGACCAAGTATCCTCGCTCCCTACCGATTCCAGACGACAGCTCCTCCCTCCCAGCAGAACGATCCGAGCTCGACAACTCCTCAGCCCTCAGCATTCCCTCCTCTTCCCCTTCTCCCACAGCTCAATCATTCCCAGTCTTCACACCTTCCTCCTCCGACTCAGGTTCTTCCTCCAACCCGCTCCTATACGCAGGAGGCATCTACGTCAACGGCAAGGTGCACAAACGAGATCGCCTCGACAGTTCGGTGTCCAACACGTCAACGATCTACCATACTCCCCGCAACAGCACCTTCTTCGCCTCCAGTCCGAGTACGCATCGATGGGGCGGCGGTGGAAGTTCAGTCCCTGCGTCTGGATCTGGATCGGATCCTGCCGTTCCCGTCGGGGCAGCAGCAGGAGAGGGTCGCGCGCGTACCAGTCTCGAGAGTACGAGGAGTAACGGCTCTCATCCGAGCGCGGGCGGACTGCAGAGACGGACTTCCTCAGACAGCATCTCTTCCATCCGGACTGTCAAGGGCGACGACGGGACGAGTAGCTTGGGACACGGATCGAATGGCGCCAGTCTGCGTTTTGGCGGTAGCGAGGCCAAGGAGCGCGGTTCGGGCAGTGGACGGTCATCGCTCGATGGCCCAAGTTTGAGCTTGGGAAGTCTGGGCTCGCTCTCGGATACTCAGGTCAAGCGGAAGTCTTCGCTCGCGTTCAGCTTCAAGGACGGTGGAGAGGAGGGGGAGGACGATGAGAATGAGGAGGGAGGAGTTGATGGAGATGGGAGTGCTACTGTTGGAGAAGATGGACATGAGATGCGGAACTTGGTTCGACCTCGTGCAATGGCGCGTCGTGATGGGTCTTCGGACACCGTGTATGCGCCGCGTCCTCGTGAGGAGACGACAGCGGTTGCGGGTGGTGAAGAAGGGGAAGATGGTTTGCCTGCAGGTCTCGCCCCTCGGCCACAATCCGGCATCAGCACGAGTACGAGCGTGACGGATCGGAGTTGGGATCAGCCCACGCCTCGTCCGGGTTCATGGGCACAACAGGCTGGCGACAGCACCGCCGATGATGATGGAAGAGGTTCTCATTACGTAGCGGAAGTTGAGGACGTTGAGGAGGAAGATGAAGAAGATAATTATGATGAGGAGGATGAGTACGGACTACGGTCCACAAGGAGTGCATTCCCGATCAAGTTGGATCCCATCCCTTTCCCTACGGCATCTTCCTCAGCAATTTATCACGAGCCACATCACCTCGACGACGACGGAGGATCAATCACCCTCGGTCGGACGCAGCCGCCGAATCTCTCCCTCACCGACACAATCGACGGCGGCGCGATGACTCCCACCACGACGAGCGGCGGCGGCGGGGCGCCAAGTCTACATCAGAGCAAGAAGGAAGCGGCCCAAGCGGAGATGGAGCGCTGGCGTGAGGCCCGCTCGAAGAAGCGGAGGTCGAGGATGGGTACGGGTGCTACGAGGGTTGATTCGCTCCGGATGGAGGCGGAGGTGAGTTCGATTGGCAGTGTTGGTGGGAGTGCGAGCGGGGTGGGTAGAGGGGAGAGTAATTCGAGTGAGGCGTCGAGGAGTCGGACTGTGTCGGACGTCGTTGGGGAGGCTTCGGAGGATGGCGTGGGTACACCAAGCGGCGGGCGTGGTGGGGCGGAGGGGGAGGACGTGTCGGGGACGCATGAGTTGGATTCGAGTGTCAGTCGGAGGAGTTCGATCTTCCGACCTGTTGAGGCTGCAGGGACGCCGACGACAGGTGTACCTCCCGTATCCAACGAGAACAATAACAACCCGGCAGTCCCTTCCAGCGTGCATCACCATCATCAACAACAACCATCGCCGCGCCCAGCAAGTCCGACCCACCTGGACCCGACCGACCCCGAACCCCCCACGTTAGAAGAAGGCTTCCACCTCTTCCTAACCTCCTCCAAGACAGGCACGAACGTCTCGAGTGTATTCGAACACGTCGTCTCGCGCGTCTCGGCGCGATGGGCGTACGAAGAGTGGGAGGAGAGGGAGTACCGACGGGCGGTGAGGGAGTGGAAGATGGCGAGGAGGTTGGAGAGGGGTGAGGGTGTTGGTGGTACGGGTGATGCTTCTAAGGGGAGGAAGGGGAGATGGATGGCGATCTTTGGGAGGGGACGACAGGGTGGAAGAGTTTCTGGAGGTGGAGCTGGGGGTGTGGATGGCGAGTGGGAGGATGAGGAAGATGAGGAGGAAGAGAGGACGCGGATTGCTGTCAGACGGGCGATTCGGGTCGCCGCTGGAAAGGACTCGGGCGCGGGTTCGATTCGGGGTTGCTGTACCGGCTGAATTCCCCCTCTCTCGACACGGCATCCCGAATACTTCTGCTTTCGTTCTCATTCTCTTTTTCTCTCTCGTAGCGAGGCTATGAACTTACGAATGTACTGCACCGCATGCATGGGCTGGTCTTTTTGATTCCCCCCTTTTCTTTTTCACCGAACTTGTACGAGTGATGATACCTTTCTTGATTCCCCCCATTCCCAAATGCACACACTTTTCGGCGGCGCAGATGCAGGTCTTTCGGATCATTGCACCTGAAGGGGAGCAGTGAGGGTAGCGTGAGAGTCGATGTTCTTGTTCTTTCAAGTCGGACCTGCGCCGCAATCTACAAGAGCTTGACGTACGACTGTTACAAGAAAGAAAGGGAGGAAGATCATTAAGCACAAGTGAAAGGAAACCCTTCATCTTCGAAGGTAAACTCACTAGCCTCCGTGAACCTCGGCTTGGGTGTCGTCTGTCCTACCAGCACGGGTACGCATGCGATCCCCATCGCCTCTATAGCATGTCGGTCGACCTGGATGCTGCCATTGGGGAAGTAGACCTATAGCAAGGGGGACCCGGGGAAAGTCCTCTGGTTAACTTTCTTTCCAAAAAAGCATACGAGAAAGAGGGACAGACTCACGATATGCGTAATGAAGTCTCGAGGCTCATACCGACTCCCCCTCCTCCTTCCTGAAGAAGACGAAGAAGTAGGCGGAACATCACACCGATTCAGCGTCTCGGTGATGGCCTGTACGAAACCCAACGCATCCATCCCGTCCGTCTCGCGGTCGTGGGTGGTGTTGAGGAGGAGGATCTTGTGAGTCAGACGCGGGCTGTGGGCGATGGCTGTTCCTACGTTCCGGAGGGCGAGGCAGGGGATGATACTGGAGTAAAACCATGGGAATTGACAGTTCTTAAGAAAAAGCTGGGCCCCGTGTGCTTTGGATGTTTGGGATGATAGCTCACCTGGTCCATAGGGAGCCGCATGAATACAGAAGCGTCCGTGCCGTCCCCAGCACAGAGAGGTAGTCAGACGACGGCCGTGGGAAGATCTCGCTCCGATAGGCCTGGGGTACGAGAGCATTCAGCATTCAGCATGGCAGCGAAAATACAGAGAGAGACAGAGACACACTCACATTGACATAGAAGACCCGTTCGATCGGAGCAGGCAGAGGCTGATTATGACTTTCCCCACTCTGATCCTTCGCAAAGAGGATGTTCCCGACGGCCTCTCGGAACTGATCATCCCCGCGCTCCACCCCATCTTGATCCTCATCGTCGTCGTCATCGCCCAGCTGATCATCATCATCATCTTCACTGAACCCAAAGCCTTCCGTGGCCGTTCCGCTCTCCGTCCCTTGAGATTCTAGAGTGTTTTGATGATGCCCGACGCTCCCACTGGGCTGCTGCTGTTGAAGCTGTAACTGCCGCCGTCGTCTCCTTGCCGCAATCCCACTCCCACCCTTCCCGACCCTCATCCCTCCGGCCTCCTGGTCGTCTTCCTCCTCATCGGATCTCTCCTCCACATCGAGTCCATCGCCCGCATTTCCTACAATAGAAGTCGTAGATGTCGTCCTGAGCTCATGCGTGTATGTCCTCAGTGGCGGACGGGAGGAGGATGAGCTACCGGCAGGCGAGTCAATTCCAGCTGCTTGAGCAGATGAATGGTGATAATGCGCCGATCCAGGACCGGAGCTATACCTGGACGACTCGCCTACTTCCGAGAAGGGATCGAAGATGGCACTACTTGGTGTACCAGGGATGGTCGAACCCATCTCCGCAGTACTAGCACCAGCATGTATGCTCGAACTACTCGTCCGAGACATTTCTGTCGTTCGAGGGCTGGGTGGACTGTGAGCTGTGGTTGATGAGGAGGAATGGAGGTGGAGAGAGGCGAGGGCGGCTGCTGCGTCGGCTGCTGCACTGGACGCGTCCCTGATGGTATCCTGTCTCCTCACCACTCCCGCGCCCGTTTGCTGCCCCTGCCCCTGCTGCTGTGGAACTCTCCCCCTTGGTTTTGACGGATGACTGATCTCACACTGCCCCACAAGGACGTCTTCATCGATAAGCGAGGCCGCAATGGTGGCAGTGTGATTTGTGTTGATGGCGGGTATGACTCGTGAGCCGCGATAGGTTGATGTTAGGGTGATAGCTGAGAAGAGGAAGATGGCGGATGAGACGGAGCGGAAGAACTTCTGTGCTGCGGCGAGGAAGAAGTTACCTGGTTCGAAGGAAGGGAAGGTTAGCGACGAATGGGAAGGGATTGCAATCTGAATAGGACATACCGATGCTACCCCCGCGAAAGTTGAAATTCCGATGAGCCCTCCTCAAGATCTCACTCTCAAAATGGACAAGAAACCCCCTAACACACTCCCTCCTCTCCGGCTCGATCCCCTTCCAAAGCGGATGTCTGCCCTCCAAGATGTTCAACCACTCCTCCTTGATGGATCGTATGCTGCCCTGTGCGGGGAGTCGGTATGCGAGTAAGGCATGGATGGCGTCGTTGGATGGTGGTGGGCGTGGGTCGGTGGGTAGGAGGCCGTATTGCTGGTGTGAGGTTGGGATGAGACGGACGAGGCGGGAGCGGATGTCGCCGATGGAGGGACCGCCTAGTACTCTGATGATTTCGGATGAGCTGCCTGTTGAGAAGGTGGAGATGGGGAATGAGCATGGTTCTTTCAATCATGCATATTGGTACTTGGCTCACCTCCGTCGTCGGATACTGGTGCAGATGGAAGAGTGAATGTGAGCAATGCTATGAAGAGGTAAAGCTAGATATTATGAACTCACTCGGCATGACAAAGGTAGCCTGTGGAGTTGCGCATACGAGGTCGTTGAATCCTGATCCTCCTGAGATGACGACTGTATGCGCTGTTGTTGATGAGAGCGGGATGAATGCTGCTGCTGCTATGAGTGGTGGTTGTGCGAGTGGTGTTGTTGGTGATGGCTGTGTCATCCTCGCTGTCCTTGCCTTACTCTTCGACCTCGACCTTGTCCTTGTCGCTATGCGAGTACTTGACCTCGACCTTGCTGCTATCCTTGACCTTGACCTTGACCTTGCCTTGACCTCGTCGTCGCTTGAAGGTGACTCCCAATAATTTCTTATCTCCGCTCCACTTTCTTATCTCCGAAGTTGTAGATAACGATAAGAATTTATTTTTCTCTCTCTCGCTCTCATCAACGCAGCATTCATTCCCTCATCCTCTTCCTCATTCTCTTCCTCACTCACAATGGCAACAACAACAGACTCCCGCTTCGACACCTCACAATGGCAGACTGATTCACAAACAGCATCAACTTCAGCACTCCCAGAACAGTCAAATCAGCAGGGCGACAGCGATGAGCAGGACGATGAACAGGAGGACGACTTCGAAGACGAGGATGAAGACGACAACGAGGAAGAAGAGAAGATCGTCCAGCCACTCTCCAAAGCCGAACTAGAAGCATACCAACGCAAACAGCGCAAAGCAGGCATCATCTACATCTCCTCCATCCCACACGGCATGACCCCTCCCAAAGTACGGCACCTCCTCAGTGGATTCGGCGACATCGAACGCATATACCTCCACGACGGCACACAGGGCAAGTTCGGTTCAGCCCCTCCCTCCCGCAAACGATCATCCTCAGCACACTACACCGAGGGATGGGTCGAGTTCGCCAAAAAGCGCATTGCTAAACAGGTCGCGGAGGTCCTAAATGCCAAACCCATCGGCACTGCCCTCATCGCAGCCGGAGTCAAAATGCCGCGTGGGAGTGGAGGCGGTGGGAGTAGCTCCAAGAACGCAGGCGGGGCTAGGAGGTGGAAGGACTACGTATGGACAATGAAGTATCTCTCCGGCTTCAAGTGGAGCATGTTGACTGAGCAGATGGGTGAGCCTTTCATTACTCTGCTGCCTGCAAACTAGGGGAAATAACACTGACCCATAATCTGTGACATTCCACAGCCGCCGAACGCGCCTCCCGCACAGCCCGTCTACGAACCGAACTTGCCCAATCAGCACTCGAACAGAAGGACTACCTCCAGAAGGTAGAACGAGCACGCATCATGCAGGACAAAGAAACGCGACAACAGCGCAGACACGCTCCTGCGCCACCACCCACCAACGATCAAGGAGGAGACGATGATGCAGAGGGAAGAGATGGCAGTCGGGTACGCACATTCAAACAGCGCGCACCGGTACTCATGGATGTGCGCGATCAGGACAAGGGTAGTAGTGGCGCAAAGAGGGGGCGGGAGGCGGACGAGGGTGGGAAGGAGAAGAAGAAGAGGAAGCAGGAGGGAGGGAGGGATGCACTTGATTCTGTACTGGGCAGTATCTTCTGATCTACTCTCAATCCATCCGATGCTTTTCTTGCTACCATTAACCGAGAGAAAGCGAAATGAATGCAGTCCTCAGATCTCAGAGAGAAGTCTTCCAGAACCGACGCGTCCCAATACATTCAAGATAGCAAAGAAGAGATAAAGACCTCCCCTACACCGGCTGACCGCCACCACCCACACTAGCCTCCGCCCCACTTCCACCCCCACCCACAATCAACCTCGGCTCCTCAACAACAAGTCTCTCCCCCTGATAGATCCGATTCACAATAGCAGCCCTCCGCAGCACATCCAACTCTTTATTCGCCCTCTCATAGAACAGCGCAAGTCTCTCCTCCGGCGTGCCTGGCGCTTCCTCGTGCTGGACTGATGCTGCGATCGATGATGAAAAAGGGGATGCGCCGGCTGGTTGGGACGCTTGGACTAGGGCAGAGGGAACGACGGGTGCTGTGATGTCCGCTGCTTTGCTGAAGGGGCTGCTCGTCGTCGCTTGGCTCGCGGGCAGGAGCGCAGAGCGGAACATGTCCCGCGATCGGCGGAGGAAGTATGTCCGAAAGTTGTATGAGGACTGTATCGATGCACAAAGAGAGCATTTATTTTGAGTGAAATGGTGTATCTAACCAAGCTGGGGCCCCAGGGATGACTCACGAAGGACTGGGAGGTGCTGAGGTAGCGTCGGTACAGACGCAGTATTTGCTGGCGGGTCGGCGCTGTGGTTGTCATCTTTGGTTATATGTGTGTGTATGTGGCGAGATGTTGAAGTTTGCCTTGCTGTTGTTTGCTGCTGATGGAAGGCGAGAAGGTCGAGTGAGTCAGTGAGGCGAGTGAGTTTGGGAGGAAAAGGTGAATGCGATTTGTCATCCAAAAACGAGCCATTTTTCAAAATACAGCCAATTTTCAACACTCACCACCTCCAGGAAACCGCATACACCCAGCCCTCTCGACCTTCCCACCCGCCTTCCAACTACTCACAGCGCCCTTGCCTTCCCCAACACCCACTCGTCCTTTTTTCCCCCTCTGCTTCCATAAAGTCGAGCTCTACACTAAGCCATGCCAGTTCCATGGGAGGCCGTCCTGCCAATGGGCATCGTCGTCGTCATGTTTGGCGTCTCAGGCTCAGGATTCAGCCTCGCAAAGCGCATGACCAACGATGGAAAGGTACGCTTCCTTCCGTCCCTGCTGAAATGGCATTTTGCTGAACGGAACTTGCCTTTGCTTTTTCTTGTGTGCAGCCTCCGCGATGGGGTCTCGACGATTGGGACAGGATGATGATGCAGCGGGATGAACGACTCACGGGCAAATTCAGAGTACAAGCGGTGAGTCAAGGGCCTCTTTTCCCTCCGTCCCGAATATCCACATGTGCCTGCCCTACGCGCGCGTGCGCGCGCAGTAAGGACGATGAGATCTGACTTCGCCTTGGTCCTCCTCCCACTTCTTTCCCTTTTTTCTCTCTCTGCCTGCACAACAGGCCCAACCAGAAGCACCGCCCGAATTCTCAGTCAACTCCGCCTGGAGCACCGAACGGATCAAGATGGGTTGAAGAATGGAGAAAAGAGGAGGAGTTACCCTTTGCTCTCGTGCCTCAAATGCGGGTCGACCCCCCCCATTTTTTCAAGGACACACATTCTTACAGGTCCAGAAACCCACCCACTCGCGCGCGCGCCGCGTTCGTCAAGGCTGTCCAATCTACAAGTTTTTACTCTCGAAAGCTGTTGATGTTCCTTTTTGAAGGGGCTTGGATATGGACTTGCAGGCCCTGTTGGAAGGGCTGCTTTCTCGATGCCGCGCGCCGATGGCCTGGAAGAGCGTTACTCGTTTCCTCGCTGGGTTTGGAGGAACTGCGCTGACCATTTCCTTTATGCTGACTGAGTCTTATCTATCTTCCCAGATCCATCTCTCCCCTCCCTTCTCTTTCATCTCTCTCACTTCTACACCCCTCCTAGATCCCCGCCCTTCTGTTCCCCCCTCGTCCCTCTCAGAACTAGCAACACGACTTCACGTTGAATCGGAGATGTCAAATCGATACCAAGGACAGGATTCAAAGAAAAATAACATCAGAAGGAAGAGAGAATGTCATTTCGTCAACAAGAAAAATCGTCTCAAGGAGAAACACGGAGCACGAGAAGATCAAGGAAGGAGAAAAAGTATGAGGACGGGAGGGGAAGAACCAAAGGAAAAGATGTATTGGGGAGAAGCGGGCCGAGAACAGGAAGAGGAAGAGGAGCAGCGGGAGAACAGGAGAAAGGATTTCTTTGTTGCGGGTCATGAGTGAAGAAAGGGGAAGGGCAGACGACTAGTAGGATGGAGGGATGGGGAGAGAGTTAAAGAGAGTGGGTGGGCAATTTGGTAGGAATCTAAAAAGACGATTTACGTGTAATAGTGTAAGGAGTGGGAGTAGGTCGGGGAAAGGGATGCAAAAACTGTAGTTAAAGGTGGGGGTGGAGACCATGAAAGCTCTTGAAGGTGGGGGGCGTTGAGGAACGAGAAGACCAGAGAGAAGGAGAGAGAGAAAAAGGGGACGAAGAGTGATATAGAAGCTCATGGGGTGGTTGGTAGGCGAATGAGGATGAAAGCAAAGAAGAAAAGGCGCGGAGGCGGAGGCAAAGACATGATTGGGAGGGGGTTAGAAGTGAAGAGGAGAGATCGTTCTTGTTCTTGAGGGCCCAAATTGAGAGTCAACTCCGTCGCGGAGAGACACACCGAGGTAGAAAGTGAGAAAATTCACATGTCATGTTGAGAGGGGAGTGGGAATTAGCTCCTTCCCGCTCAGCTAGAGACCGTCACCACAGCTCCATCCTCGAGGCGTGTCTCCGTCTCCTCTGAAGGAGTCGCTGGCAAGGTCGGAAGCGGCGGTATCACAGCCGAACGCCGATGCGAAGACCCCAACCTCAAGTTCATTCGAGGCCGTCGACTCGCAAGAGAACCCGATGAGGACGAAGTAGCCGATTGCTCGCTACCCTTCTTCTTGCTCGTCGTCGTCGAAAAGAAGATCGCCTGATCCGCAACCTCATTCGGACTATCCGCACCCGAACGAGACACCCGCGAGCCCGAGTCTGGCTGCTCGCTGTGACCCCCACCAGTACTTCCGTCCGAAGATGAAGAGGACGAAGAGAGTGGGAACGTAGGAAGTACCAAAGCCGACTTGCTCCGCGCAGCAACGTACCCATCGGTACTCCTCCGGTTCAACTGAGATCCGCGAGTAAAGTTACCCACAGACAAGAAGTCCTTCTCAGGCACCGGCGGCGCTCCAAACCAAATCTTGCCCAGCGCCGTCCGGGATCGTTGCAAAGAGGCACGCGAGAACGATCGTGAAGGCGGGTTCATCGGCCTCGCTTCGTCTTCTTGAGAGACGCTCACCTGCAAAGGAACTCCTCCTTCGGCATTCAGAAGCGAGTCTCGCGACGCACCGCCGCTCGAGGTAGGCTCAGCAACGAGTGCCCCCAATCCTGATCCATTCATCAAGCCGAGAGCAGGCTGCTGCTCCGAGGCTTCGTTGAGCTCAGGCGGGGCCGGCATGCTCAAAGTACGCTCGCGCCTGTAGCGCATGCTGCCGAACACCCGCCGTATGGAATCGGTTCGATTGCCAGCACCACCACCACCAGACTTGAAGATCGGATTCTCACCCTCGCCGTTCACAGGAGTCAAGGCGAGGTTGGCATGAAGCGACGGCGACTGCTGCATGGAGGCAGGGTACGGCGTATTGACGCCGGACGTCAAACCCGAGCTTCCCACGTCGGTCCCGAAAGGAGTGTGTGACTCCGACTCGATGTCTTGAGAAGACTGAGAGCGCTGCCGGCGTCCGAAGGAGACAGTCAGCGCATCCCGGAGACTGTTCGCGAATGATTCGCGGCGGCTGGCGGAAGCTCGGACCGGCGGTACAGAGAGACCATGCGTCATCTGGTCAGATCCGTTTGAGTCGGCGGTCAAACCTCCATCCATCGGTACCGAAGATGGCAAGCTTGGGACTGGAATCTCACTCATCGGCCGAATGGGCCCTCGCGATGCCGTCTTCAGCGAGAGCTGACGGAAGGTCCTCAGGGCGCGATTCGACATCCCGTTCGCACTCCCAGCCGAGCTGGAAAGAGGGAAGGGAACTCCCTGAGAGCTCGTTCCGCCGTTTGAAGAGGAGCCCGCCGAACCCACGTAGGACGTATTGGCAGACATGAGCGCCTCCGAGGCAGGCGAGATATAGAGACCCTCATAAGTCCCAGCATAGCTCTTCCGCCGTTGCACCTTGAGCGTCGAAGTCTCCATGGAGCCCATCCGGCCCAAGCCGACGAGGGCGCCGAGAGACTGTTGCCAGCCGGGCCCATGAGCAGGCGTTGCAAGAGCAAAGGAGTTGTTCAAAGCCAAAGAACCCGACGCTCCCGCATAGTCATGGGTACTACGTGGCGCACGCGCACCGATGACAGATGCCGAGAACGCCATGGCGCGATCGATTATCGAGCGCTGATAAGGTGAAGACCGTCGTACTTGAATCTCAGCAGTTCCCTCCTCGAAGTATTGCTGCAAAACGTCGTCGTCGTCGTTTGCTCCGTCCTGAGCCGGCGAATTGGGCGACGAGTTGAAGTCGAACTTAGCAGTGGACACGGTCGAAGGAGACGATGGGTTTGAGGAGCGTCCGATGGGCCCATGACTCTGCGGTCGCGAAGAAAAGCGTCCCTTGCGAGGACTGGTGTCCTGTCGACCCATCATCTCGACTGCCGGGTCCATCTCTTCGACAAGCTCAGCCTCAAAACTGCCAGGCAGAGGGGGCATGGCGTAATTAGACAGCCGAGAGGAAGCACGTTGAGTGGCGCGACTCGAGGGCCGAGAACCGTGTTCTCCAGATCCGATCGTGTCCATGTGCAAGCTGCTAGGGAATGCCGCTTCGGTACCAGGCGGATGAACGAGCGCCTGAGAGATCGCCTCGCCCAAAGCGTCCACCCAGAGTTGCCTCTCTCGTGCGTTGGAAGCAACGAGTTCGAAATGGTGGTCACGCACACTCAGCCGGAACGCATGTGGGAGGAACCTCGATTCCTCGGGTACGTCGCTCAGCTTGGCCAGCCAGAGCGGGAACCAGTACTTGGGCTCGTACGTGGCTGACTTGCGGACTTTGACGATGATCATGAAGCCCTGGTAGAGCACGCATCCCTGGTACTTCAGGCGGAGTGGCGTACTGAGCGGATGGATGTGTCGTTGGTGGTACATCACGTCGAGTGTGCCAGATACGACGCAGTGCCCGAGCGAGTGCAGGAAAGAGGGCGTCACATTCTAGAATGAGTGGAGAATAGAGTCAGTTCCGTCATTCCGTTTACTGAGGAGAATGAAGATATACTCACGTAGTGCGTCTCGATCCTATCCACAATAGTCTGAGACAGCCGCTCCTCATGACGAAGTCGACCAGCCTCATTGACATGCTCAACCACACCCACCAGCGCCTCAACAGCACCCATCACAGCCTCCCGATCTTTACCCTTCCCAGCCTTGTTGCTCTGCCCCAATGTCTCGCCACCGTCCTGCTCCTGCTCCTCATCCGCGCCGGGTAGTTGTGTGCCCGTGTTGCAGTACTTGAGCAAACTCTGCAGTAAGAGCGGGTACAGAGCAATCCGCTGAATAGGCTTCACAAAGTAATCGTGAAACACTAGCTTATGCGGCCGATTGCCCTTGTTCAGAAGAGGCGCAATCGGGCTCGAAGTAGGATGAGCAGCCGAGGCAGACGGTGTAGAAGTGTTTGAAGGGGACACCTCTGTAGTCGGCGTTGTCGTCGTTGAAGTCTCCTGTTGCGCAGGTGAAGGTAGCGTCGGTGACATCCTCGCCGCAACAATCTGCAAAATCTCAGCACACGTCCGCTCATACGAAACCCACTCAGCAGCGCTCCTCCGTTCCGCATCCTTCACAATCGCAAGAGCCTCCATATGACGCGAGCAGAAGGGTGCGTATAGATCGCGAAGGGCAGGAGCGAGTGTGTTCGCGAGGTAATCGGCCACTTTGCGTGTGCCTTCCTCCAAAGCTGCAGGTGAGACCTTCACCTTGACGTTCGGATCCGAGACGGGATGGTCGAGTCCGTACTGAGACACGATCGCCTCCAGTCGCCAAGCAGCCGATTGATGAAGACTCAGAAGTTCCTCCGCATTGCGGGTGACGAGATCGAGTCGCTCCAAGGCAGGATCACTCGCGTTCCGGGAAGAACCAGCGGACGTCGACATAGCCGCTGGCCCGCTCCCACTAGCCGTTGGCTGGTATGAGGACGAGCGAGAATGCACTTGCTGGGGAGGTTGCAGAGTCGTAGCTCCCGATCCAGTACAGAACCCCGAGGGGCCGGCATCATCCAAACCCGCCGAGACAATCTCCTGATCTTCACTGCCGTCCGTGCCAGAAGACCTCGACCCAGACCGGTCCATGTCCCCATTGCCACCATGAGCACTACCACCACTACTACTCCCACCACCAACACTACTCCCACTGCCGTTGTTTACGACCGCCGGCGCAAAAGTCGGAAGGACAACCAAGTTCTCAAAGAAGACCATGACAAGTAAAGCCAGATCATCGGCGTACGACCGTTCCGTCCGGACGAGCTCCAAGAGCGCATACCGCTGAAGTTCACGTCGATGCTCCGCCCGGGCCAAAGCCGCCTGCTGACGCTGTTGTGCAGTCTCCGTCTCAGGCTCAGCCTCGAGCGCCTCCTCCCCCGCCAGAGCGACAGAATCGAGCACAGGGCTAGCAGGCACGACCGTCGCAGTGCCCGGGACGACAGTAGCAGGCGTCGAATGATTCGTCGAGGACGCTCCATTCAGCTTGTCCATCCGTTTCGGAGGCGTATACAACTCCGCTGGTGAAGTCAGTCCATGATGCACAGAGGCAGATGTGGTGGGTGGCAACCCGAAGCGATCTTCTTCTGAGGGCCCTTCGAGCGAGATGGGGGATGCCACCAGTCCAGCGGGATACGGTGCTGATTGTGAATCGCCATCGAGAGACTGTACCTCAGTCGCCTCGTCGACATCCCCATGGAAGTGATGGTGCGCAGTCGTACTCAGTGCCGCTATTGACGGACGATGACTCATCGACCCCAGCTCTTCCACCTCGTGCTCGCCCATAACCATCTCCATCTGATCGAACGGATTCGATGCCTCCACCGAACGCATATCCACCAGTCCCAGTCCCAACATCAACGCGTCCGAGCCAATCATGGCAGACACAGACGCCCCCGCCGAAGATGTCGCAGATGACGGATCCGTAATAGACAGGGACGAAGGTGTGAAGGTCGGAGCTCCCGAATGAAGTAGCGACATCGAATCACCGGGAATCAAAGGAGAAGGTAACAATACCTGACTAGGTCGAGACTCCAGTTGTCCCGCCAGAGCAAGATCAGCATCCAAGGAAGACGTCCGCGGAGGGAAGGCAGGCCGTCTCAGTTGCTCGCCATGTCCAGACGAAGGTGGATGTAAGACCGAACTGACGCTGAAAAATGCTGAATTTTGCCGTCCATGGCCATCCCTTCTTCTCCGTCGTCTCCGCTGTGGCTGTGGCTGTGGTTGTGGCTGAGATTCCTGAAGAAGGGAATGATGTGCAGATCCACCTTCGAATGCCAAAGGTTGAGAGGAGGGAACAACCTCCTCGGCATGTAGCGGCATTGCCATATCGTCGCTCCTCCCCGACTCCACGTCCTCATCCGACGAATCGGGCTCCCAATCGGAGTCAGAAGCAGGAGCAGTCTCGTGCACATGAACAAGAGAAGCCAACCCAGCCGAAGGCCTCCTCTTGATCGCCTGCTCCTCCTTCTCTTCCACCGCCGAAGAAGAAGTATACCCCAACCTCGACTCCATCTGCTCACTAGCAGTCGACAACGAGCGGATGAGCTGTTCAGCAGCAGCAGGCATGCTCCTACCTTCACCCGCGAGACTCGGAAGATGTTTGCTCCGCCGATCGGGCGTTTCTTGCGCCATAGGTAATGTGGCGCCCATCTCAGGAGACTGCCAGGCCGTCACCGCCCCAGACTCAGGTCCGTCCTCTTCTTCTTCCTCCTCAACCGCCTTCTTGACAGGAGCCGCAGCGGGCGTGGTATTTGCATCCGTCTCCGTTACAGCAGCTGCAGAAGTGGAGGATTTCTCCGTCCCCTGCGCACCCGGAGCTGAAGGAGACGATCCATTGAGCAGATTGGGCAACGCAGCCGCCAAGACGCGATAAGGTGCCATACTCGCATTCCGCGCCGCAGTGGTCCATGAAGACGTAGATGCAGACGACGACGCAGTTGTGGAGCTCGATTCGACCGAGTTGGAGGAGTACGACCGAGAAGTAGGAGACATCCCCTCTGAAGTGGGTTGGTCACGATCCGTTGCTGCGCCTACTGATGCATCGCCGTCGTTGGTAGTGAGAGGGACAGAGGTCGTCAACGCGCCGACCTTCATCCCAGTTGGGCGCAGACTTCCGCTGGTGGGTCCCCGAGGAGAAGGATGTAAAGATGAGCCGGCCGCGGACCCGTGAGAAGGTGCATCGTTGGAAGACACAGCTCCAAAGAGGGCTGATACCGCGTGTCCGCTCATTCTGCTGAAGTGAGAAGCGGTCGCTGTACCCGTGGAGGGCGGGGTGGGAGCTGGAGCTGTTGCTGCTGATGCCATCGTTTATCTTGTTCGCTTGAATTTTTTGTCTGTATGTGCTGTAGCTCTTCGTTTGTACGGCCCGTCTTCTTTGTCTTGGTATGGTCCGTGTCGTTGGACCGTTACGAAAGGGGGGTATATGTTCCTTGGAAGTGAAGATTTTTTGGGTGATGTTGGTATACGCAGGGGAAGAGCAGGCGTTCTTCTTCTCTGAGCGCGACAATCAGAGAGTGAAGACGTCCATGTCTCGGAAGGGTGGGGGTATGAGGTATATGCTTTGGAAGGCGGGGCCAAAAAGCTGTAGATATTGAAGATTGGTGAAGAGGGTCAGTAATCGTTCTGAGTAGGAAAGGCCGGCAACATGAATGCGTGTAAAATTAACCTTTAAAGGGAGCGAGGCGAGACGAAAGGGGACTTTAGATCTTGCTGCGAAGGCCGAGAAAGAGGGCCTGAGAGCGGACAGAGAGAAGAGACGAAGGCGCGGGCAGTGCGGACTCCTTCTGTTTTTTGAAAGAGGACGAGTCGATTGAGAAGAAGTGAGTTGTGGGCGTGATGAATGTCGGTTGGCAGGGCGCAGACGAAGAAGGGATCCCCATAATGCACGAGAAGGGGCCAGCACGCGAATGATGGGCAGATGAGATGGGAAAGTATGGGCGTGCCGTCGGTTGAAAGTGCCGCGATGGGAGGGGTCGAAAAGGCAATATACAGCGCGCGACAAGGGAAAAGGAGCCAGCGCAGATGAGATCAGATGGCGGAAGGAAGATCGGTGGGAAAAGAAGAAGAAGAAAGAGAGCAAAACATGTGGTAAGTCAGCAACAGGGTCCTTATCAGGAGTTGAAAGGGTGCATGTATGCGTACCCTTTGAGTTGGGCTGGATCGGAGCAGAGGTCGACCTCTTGCTGAAATGCTGAGAGAAGACGGTTGCTGGGCGTCGATCTTGTGTGCAACTTCCTGGCCGAACGGAGAATGCTGAAATCTCGAAGGCAAGGTAGGATCAAAGGCCTGGGGGGGCAGAAGTGTGTGCTGGCGCAGAGAGTAGAGGAGCGCGTCGAATGGGTAGATCTTCGTTTTGGATGTCGGTATATGCGGGCGTGTATGTAGGCTTCACCTTAGTGCAGGCAGCGCCGAATGCGATTGGCGTGGGGGAAGCGCGTGGGGACAAGCTTCGGTTGAAGTGTTTGGTTGCTTGGTAGCTGGGATTTGCTGGTCGCTGCTTGAGAAGGTCAAACCGTTTGGAGCTGCTTGCTTGTGGGTCGAAGATGAGACGGGGATAAGCAATAGACAGGCGATCTCCGAAGATGGGCGGGTGGGTTGTATGCGTTTGGTTTGAGGGGGAGAGTAAAGGTCGGGGCCAGAAAAAAAAAAAAAAAAAACCTGGCTTGGGCAGGGGTGGTGTTGACTTTGACTCCGACGGCCGGTGTTGGGTTGGGATGCGTTGTGGGTTTTTTTGCAGAGTGAGGGGGGGCCGGACTTGATCTCCTTTGACTTGCTCTCCCTTTACCCCTTTTGCGTCCTTCTGATGTGTCCCGCGTGTATGGAGAGACAGCAGCGCAAGAGAAGGGGAGACGGAAGAGGGCGAAGCACGAAAGAGTGGGTGGTTGGCTGTTTATGGGACGATGGCCCAGTAGAAAGGTGGCGCCGGGATAGGGCAAGCGGCAAGCAGAAGCAAACGAATAACGCTGATATGATACACGGATAAACACCACCACCATACAAAGAAAAGTCTATCGGTGTAATCCAGCATGCAGGGCAATCGCTGTCTTGCCTTTGCCTTGCCCTCGTACCTGGGTCCCGGGTCGTCCCTGGTCCCTGTCCCGCAGCACGACTTTATCCAACGCAGCAGCATGCAGCAGTCCAGAACCCCGAGCTCACATTATGTATATATATCCACCTACTGCAACGACGGGAGACCAGATGGAGCATGACAGGCGGGACAGGTCATGGCAGCAGGGACAATGAATTACCTGCTCGACGGGATGCGGGAGGGTGGTGGCCAGGATATACCCCATGCGATAACGGAAGGATGCGAATTCGCAAAAGAAAGCGCCCGGGTCTTGCAACATCCTCCTGCCTAGTTTTGCGCTGACCGCAGCGGCAGCATCGTCGCCGCCGTCCGCAACACCAACTCCAAATTCAGTACAGTAGAAGTAGTGCATGGTTTGATCGCCGCTATGCTGTACGTCCATAATCATCGGCGCTCCAAATCCAGGTCAAGCGTAGATAGAGCCAAAGAGGGACAGTTCCACGACTCGGTTGAGGCTCCGGAATCGGAATGCAGCCATACTTGGCGTGCACACTGACAACCGACAAAACAAGAGAATACACAAACGGTCCCCCTTTCCAGTCGTTGGAACATGGATGAGCATCCCAGTTCCCCTACTCTCTTTCTCATATGGACAATATTCGCGCGTCATCGTCGTCTCAGAGGTAGCGAAGGTCCGAGTGAGAATGGCGGTAGACAGTTGGGCGAGCTGTGCATCGATGCGTTGCATGCTGTCAGGTTGTTCTTTGCGCAGACGGTCGCCGTCACGTCCAAGACGAAAAGCGTGTCAGTGCTCACCGAGCCAACGCCTATCGATGCCGCCCTCATCGCCAAGCATAGGCAGGGTCTGAACGTGGCGCGGGGGGGGGGGGGGGGGGGGGGCACCTCACGAACGATCGTGTCCTGTGATCTGTATGGCCGACTCGGGATCGACCATCCCTGTGTACCAAACTAAAGCGGTTCCTGTCTGTCTGGCTCTGCTGCAGCACGTCCCCAAGGCATCAACAAGGGTCCGAATGGTGCTGCATACGGAAGTGTTGACCGATGCGCGATGCGGATCAGATCTGGATCTCCCTCACGATCTCTCCCTCACAAAGGGACAGCAGTATGCAGAATGGGCTGAGGATCCCAATAGGACCGTGCGCTGTTCCGAAAAGGGGAACAAGAGTGTGTATCTAGCAGGCCCCGCAAGAGCAATCAAAAAAGAACTTTTCTCGCCTCCATCTCCAGCCCTTTTAAGCCCAATGTCCCGGCGCCCTCCAAGGCATGTTCGAGCATGTCTTCCCATCAATCGGACAACACTCCCTTCCCCTGGGACAACAGATCCTCTGTGCGTCCTCGCACACCCTCGTACACGCCGCCGGGCCGTACATACTGCCCCTGCACACGTCCAAGCATTTCGGCGGTCCAGCTTTCACAGCTGAGGACTGGCAGCGTTTGGGTACGAGAGGTAGATTGGAAGATTAGCAAGGATTTGAGCTCTGTAATCACGTATACTGAGACGGGTGGACCTACCAGGAATCCTCGGCCTTGGATCGTCTGGCATGACAGACAGTTTGAAATGCAAATACCATCGCGATTGTCGCACAGGATCTTGCAAGGAGGCTGCCGAGGTGCAATCAGTCAGCTGCCTGCTCTAAATGAGTCGCGCACCGGGGGTTTTGGCACTCACCACTTTGACTGCCGAGGCGAGGGTCACAAACACGGACAGGGCCAGGAGAACGCTGAAGGGCTTGATCATGGTCTTCGTCACCTGTAGGCCGGAAAGCTTCGGGAGTGGATGCAGACGTGGAGAGAGCGGAAGAGAGGCGTGAGAGGGAGCAGGAGGACCATGGCGAGGAGGAGGGGGGAAAAAAGGAGTGAGCGAGGTATAAGTACCGCTTGCCGTCTGCAGAGAGAAAGAGATGTTGAGAACGTCTAGAAATGATCAGCCCAGCGCCAAAAATGAGTCTTCCTCGGAATCCTTTCCGTGATATCGGTACAGAGGTTCTGCCGCTGATGGACGATGCTCAGGAACACCCTTATGAGACGCACTTCTTTCAGGATTGTGCCGAGATTGGTTCCGAGGGTCGGTCCCGTCCCCAGCTCTCGCGACTTGGAGTCGGAACTTCCCTTTCGATAGCAGGCAAACGGGGCACTCTTTTCTGGTGACCCGGCCCATCCTGACCCTAACGATCCATCCTTCCCTATTCCGTCCTTTCTGTTGCAAGCCGGAAACCTATTGGTCAATCGTGACCGCGTGACCTGTCTGAGGAGGAGCTTTCCAGCTGGTTGTGAGTGAATGTATACACTCCATCGAAAGGTCCATTGCCTGTAAAGAAGGGGGAAAGAAAAAGGAAGTGTCCGATTGGCACATTGATTGTCTGATTGTGCTGGGGTTGTTCGATGATACGGTTTCGCAAGGTTACCTCGTTCAGATCTCCGCGCCGACGAAGAAGAGCCTGTTCAAAGAAAACAGATCAAAGTCAGACTCGCTGCCTCCTCGCCAAAGGAAGGGGCATTTCTTAAAAAAGACACTCACCTATAATCCCGACCTCCCCGCCAATCCCATCCCAGAACACCACCATCTCCACGCATCTCCCAAGGTCGAGACACATCCACCGCCGCAATACTCGCAGCCCTCACCCCACCCCGATGAGGCAACCCAATAAGCGAGCCAGACAGATACTCGAACTCCTGCTCCGCCCGTCCGCGCGGCTCGGCCAGAGACCGTCGTCGAGAGGCGTCAAAGATAGAAGAGTTGGACCCTACAACCCGAGGCGGGTCCGCGCAGATGCAGAGATCATTGGCTCGACTGACACCTGCTGCATACGCACGTGGGTTCATCTTCATCTTGATTCCCATCTCGGGCTGTAGAGACGCATTCTGAGCTGTCGCTGCTGCGCCACTATTTGTACGTTGATGAGGGGCCAATCGAACAGCCGTCGGGACCGGGGTCGGAAGGAGCGCATCCAATACAGGCAAGAGCTCGATCTCCGCGTCTCGAAGAAGAGGGAAGCTGAGTGAGACGTGCACCCTCACTCGTGTCCGTTGCGACTCCACTTTGCTAGCCATGAACGCAACAGCCGTAACGCTGAGATGCAGTATGATACTGTTCGTCGCCCCGCCCCCACTGAGGTCATCCCCGCTCCCACGACGGGGAACAGCCCGGCCATTGGATCGACTGCCAATATCCGCGGTACTGACTGCCCCAGTCGTCCGCTCCCGTTCTAACCCGACCACACGAGCCCAAGCATTCACAGCATTAGGCACTCCGCTCCAACTAAGCACGTCGAGAGCCTTAGGCTTGCACAGATCCGCCGGGAGAGGAAGCGGCAAGATTTGCGTCGTCGGACCCTTGGTAATCAACACGATCGAAGTCGAGACCAACTTGCCCGGACTGTCCGTCTCGCCCTGCTTCTCTCGATCACGGCGACGAACTGCTGTGTTCCGTTTGGGTGGCACGACTGCTTCGCGAGATGCTGGACCTGCTCGGTCAACGACTGTTAGCGTGGGATCGGATCGCGAACCGGACGAAACATGCACGGATCGGTCGTGAAGGGCCACTGCCCTGCGTCCCGTCGCCGTGTAGACAATCTCGCTTCGATCGAAGTCCTCATTGTTCCCATCAGCAGAGTCATCATCCTCATTAGTCGACTCGCTCTCCCCCGTGGATGTCGAAGATGTCGAGGTCCGCAAAGCAGTAGCGCCGCCAGTATTTGTTTGATGCGAGCTGAAGTCGAACTGGCGTTGCTCAGAAGCTGCGTTTGGGCTGAGAACACTGGTGAAAACCGCAGGTGGTCGCGGATCCAAGGTCCTGTGCGCCTCCTCGCCCCCGGATCGTCCAAAAGTAGTCTCCGCACTGTAACTCGCAGCCATCGGTACTCCACCTTCAAGCCCACCGAGTTCAGGGCTGACATTGGAAGTGTGGCTCTGCTTGAGGAGAATCTTCACATCAACCGTCTGCATTCCGATCCAATTCTGCTTTTCCGCCATCTGACTCTGAGAAGAGCTCGAGGTCCGACGATGGTGCGAAGCTGAACTGGCACCCCGACCGCTCGCAGAGCTGTGCGGATCCAACGTCAAGTTGCTCGTCTCCTCCGCCAGAGCGCTACCGCGCAAGTCTGGGGAAGTGCGCTGTGCCCATACTTGCGGCGGAGGGTTCCATACGGATGCCAAATCAAAGTCTCGCACGTTGAGATCGGTAAGCCGGATGACGACCGCCCGATTCCCAAAGGTGACCAGCAGACTCAAATCAGCGCCCATCCACCCGCGCGGACCGGCCATCCCACCCGAAAATTGAGGCTGAAGAATGCTATCACTGCGCATACCAGCACCCTTCTCCTTAGCCGTGAGTGGGATGTCGGTCGTACTCGCTTGCGCAAAGGAGATCGCCTTGGGAGCTTGGGGAGTGTATAGCTCACGTAGCAAGCTCCAAGACCGTGCCTCGCCCATTCCCCCAGCTGAAGCCCGCGAATCTTGAGCCCAGCTTTGCCCTCCGCTGGGACCACCACGCTGGAGCGACATCGGCAGGAACGAGTTGGTACGCTGATCATTCTTGGGTGGCCGTGCTTCGTACACCGTGACCGTCT
This sequence comes from Tilletia walkeri, assembly GCA_009428295.1. Lineage (NCBI taxonomy): Eukaryota > Fungi > Basidiomycota > Exobasidiomycetes > Tilletiales > Tilletiaceae > Tilletia > Tilletia walkeri. Next base: position 24,612 of record RDSH01000103.1, read on the forward strand.
TCGTGGTTGCAAGAGCAAGGTACCACGTCCCAGCGCCTTTGGCTCCCGGAGCTGCTTCGTGTACCGCGTAAAACAGAACAGGCTTGGGCGAACCCGAACTGCTAGTCACTGGTCCAATCCCACTGCCAGAAGACGCATTCGCCGAGTTACCTGCCCCAGAATTACCCCCAGCCGAAGCATTCCCACTACGATCAAAGCCCACCCGTTCCTTGCCCTTCCCCTGCGCACCATTCCGGTCGTCTTCCAAGCCAGGAAGGGAGGGTCCAGGAAAGGTGCCAGCCGTACTGGCCGAGCCCGAGCCCGCAGGAATGACGACCGAACTCAGCGCAAGTCGTAGTGCAGCCTTCCTCGATGCCTCCTGAGCTACGAGAGCAGGGTCCTCAAAGACGCCGCTCCCGCCAACTTCAGGACTGAGTGGCGACATCGCTCGTCGATCCTCGTCAAAGCTCCTCCCAAACGTTCCGAAAGACCGGACAGAGTCCTCATAACCAGTCCCATGGCCAGACTCACTTTCCAGCTCCGCGTGAGTTGTGACGCTGGTAGGCGAAGTGGCATCGATATTGTCAATGACCGTCCAGGTGCTGCTGACGACGCTACCATCGCTCGCTGTACGCTGTCCAGCCCGTCGTCTCCGCTCCTCCTCACGATCACGACCCTCCCTGTCTTTTCCCTTCCCAAGCTTAGCCGCATTGGACGTAGCCAACGTCTCGACTGCGTCCACCGAGACCGAATCTGATAGACCCGGTCGAGAAGCAGCTTTGCTGGGGGATCCGGAATCACCCAACACGCCGAACACTTTCTTGAAGGCACGAGAGAGCCTGTTCTTGGCCTGCTTGTGTGACTTCTTCGCTCCGAGCCCATCACGATTCGAAAGATCGAGAGGATCACAAGGTTGCTGAGTGAGATGAAGAAGTTAAATCAGCATTCCCTGAACGGTTTGGGTGTGAAAAATCAATATGAAGACTCACCTGAGAATCTAGCGCCCATGCAACACATCCCCGCAGCGCTTCCAAATTCCACATCCTGACCTGTCCATTGGGAGAACCAGTCCCTCCCGCTGACAAGGTAGCAAGCGTAGCAGCTGCAGCCGCGGAAGCACTCGCATCCGAAGCATTGATACCAGCCGCTGCCGCCGCCGGCAGACTTGCAACATGTCCTGCCAACGAGGACGACAGTGTGGTCGGTACAGCCCGACCAGGCCCACCACCCGAATCCGTCCCGAACGAGCCAGGCGCTACATTCCGGCCCAGGTTCATACCGAGTGCGAGCGCCTTCCCTCCTCTACTCGATTCATTGAGCGCGTCCTCGTGCGCGTGAGAGTGAGACCGCGAGTGGTGGTGGTGGTGTGGATAATGATGTCCCACCCCAGCGCCCGTTGCAGAACTCTCCAGAAGAGCGTGCGGGAACGGACTGACTCGTGTGAGCGGCGGTCCCGGTGCGTAGGCAGGAGGAGCAGGAGCCGTCAAAGCTAACAAGATAGCTCCGCTCGGCGCACCCTCACCTCCTTGTGCCGGTGCGCTGTTGATCGGTGAGAACCCAACGCCGAATCCACCCATGAAAGCATTCCCGCTCCTTCGAGACGCGGATGGCATCGTGACTCCATCAGGACCGAAAATGGCGGAGGGCGGTGGACGGGATCGCAAGATGGAAAGTTGGAAAACACCAAGTCCACTCCAAACCTGTACGACGCGAATCCCACCATTCCAACCTGACCCTTGATCCTCCGTCTCGTCTCCCAATCCATCTGCACCCTGTCCCTCTTCCCCATCTGATTCTGCCCCTCGACCCAACGTCGGATTCCTGGCAGAAGCAACAGTCGGAGTCTCCATCTCCCCGTCACTCATAGACCTTGTACCACTCTGCCCGGCAATCCCATTCCCTTCCCCTTTCCGTCTCCTCCTTCTCCTCCTAGCGGGCCGAGCAAGCTCAACCGCAAACAACCCCTCCGCAGTCCCGATCAAAATCACGGTCCTCCGCTGCGGCGCACGAGGCTTGATCCGCGCCTCATTCGGCTTAGCACCCCGATTCCACAATCGAGCTCCGCCTGGCGTGGCTGGATTGGGATCGTTCGCGAGAGAGGGTGCTGCCGCGACAGCCAAGATCGGAGATAGAGGTTTTGGCGGGATATCGAGGAAGACAGCACAGAGCGGTTGAGAGGGCAGATGCGGGAGGAATCGAGAGCCGAAATGGTGCGTGTGAAGAGGAGGGGGCGGCCCTGTTCTTCGTCGCTTGTGCGATGATCGTGGCGCTGCGCGGCGGGAGTTGAGATTGTCGGCATTCAGGCCAGCGCTGCTGGACGTAGGTCCTTGAGCACGTGCACTCGCGCTACCCCGTCTCCGTTGCTCAACGTCATCCTCATCCCCTCCCGAATCATCCTCGTACTCATCCTCATCCATCTCCTCCTCCTCATACTCTTCATCATCGTCCTCATCATCGTCTTCACCGTCGTATGGGAGCGCATCGGCATCATGAACACCCGCTCCCCAGCTCTTCTTCCGCGCCACTCTGCCTTCTGCGGCAGCTTGCGCGGCTTCCTCCATAGCTGCGTACCTTCGCTCTAGGTCTCGTTTCTCTAGCCATCCCCGCCATCGTGGGAATCGGCCGCCCGTAGCTGGTGTCGCTCCTGACTCATCGGCGAAATTGGGCGGTAAGTTCTGAGTATCTGGCAGTGATGCATACGAGGGCGGCTCCATAGTCGTGGCTACTGCCGCTGCCGCAGCCGCTCCTGCTAGTCCCGCCGCAGCGGGAGCGAGCTCCGCAGGGGTTCCGGGGACAGGAATACCTGGCCCAAGCCGTTGCGGAGTCTGTGCGAAGGGGATACTCTGGGACGAACTGGGAGCCATGCGAGGGGGCGATGACATTGTGCCGCCTGCCCATAATTGGGGTATTGATTGCGTCCCAGATGGACCGGGCAGAAAAGGATCTTGCGCGCGAGTCACTTGTCCGCTGGTTCCCAAGTTGCCGAAATAGACATTCTCTGGCGGAGGAGGGGGAGGCAGCGGTTTCCCTGCATGCTTGACTGCGCCGACGAGGGACGGGTTGAGTCCATACGCTGCAGAGGTCGGAGAAATATGTTGCTGCTGCTGCTGCTGCTGCTGTTGTTGTTGACTTGAAGCTGCCGACGACGACGACGGCGAAAGGTGGAACTGCGGAATGGATATTTGGGAAAGTCTTGATCCTGGAGCAGGGCGACCGCCAAAAGTAGCTGCTGAAGGGCCTGAAGACGAGCCTACATCAGCACCGTGGTAAGTCCGGCTGAGAGCGGCGGTGTCGACCTCGACGTCGTCATCGTCATTGGTGAAGTTGGCGGCTCCTGCTGGGGTGGTGGAGTGCATGGCCGGGGCGAAGAGGTCGTCGCCGATTGGCTTGGTAGCGTCCATGGCGGGCGATTTCCTTCGCCTACTTAGCGCAACGAGATATTATGGATCGTGGTTGTGCGCCAGAAGGATCTGATCGAGCGCCTTTCTGAGTCGGAATCGGAAGTGAGGTGTGCTGATAGGGCAGGAAGGAAACTCGAGCCGTCGCCCAGCAGCACTATTTTGTCCCCAGCTCTGCTTCCCTCACTCAGTACTCAGGTGCGACTGCGGACGGAATGCGAAGAAGGTCGAAGAATGAGATGGTTGGAATTCTCGTTCCCGTCAGCGACCAAGGCAGTGCTGCCAAGGTGGGTGGTGAGATTGGGGCATCGATTCGATCTCGTGTTGCCATGCAGCGGACACACACAGAGGCAACAGTGAACAGAGATGTGATCGATTTCATGCATTTCAATTGTCTATTACCTCAGGCCTTGAACTCGGCGTCGAGCTCCTCGTAGTGACGGAAGATGCCCTGAGAGAATGGCTTGCGCCGTCCCGAGTCGAGGTACGCCTTGATGCCAGGCAAGCCGGCCACCTGGTCCCGCAGCGCATACAACTGCTTAAAGTCGCCTCCATCTTGAAGTGACTTGGTGAGCTTGGGAAAGGCGAAAGTCAGGCCTTCGAGCACTTGGAAGAGTACAAGATCGGCAGTGGTGACGTTCTTGCCGATGAGGAAGCCCGACTTGGATGGGTTGTTGGCGATGTTGGACTCGAAGATTTTGAAGAACTTCGGAATTCGGTTCTGGCGGAGATCATCTGCTCTACGAGCTGCCTCTGTCTTCTGGTCCTCGTAGTATGCTCCGGTTGCCACAGGATGGTGGGTCTGTCGAAGAGAGCCAAGGCAAGTCAGACGTAGCCGCGACTTTCACTAGGATCAGAAATACTCACGTCATGGACCTCGTTGCTCAGATCGAGTATGGTAGCAGTCAGCTGAGAGACATGTGCTCTCCGGAGCTCCACCTCGTCTTCGCTCAGAGCTTCTTCCTGTGTCCCGTCCAGTTTGAGCTTGGGTGCGAGATAGGCAAGGATGACGGGCGTCTGCGAGAGATAGAAGGTCGATGGGTCGGCCTGAGCTCCCGCCTTTGCGTCCTGAGCTTCGTCCGTTTTACGGCTCTTGCTGGAGGCGTCCAAGTTGACCTCGAGAATCGGACAGGCAAAGTGATAGGGGTGACCTGTTTGGCCTTGAGGTCCCACAAGCTTCATGAGAGCGCCTGCATCGTCCGAATTGTCTGTGTACTCGACTTGGGCAGCCGCAAAGGCCAGACGAACATACTCGCCTCGCCCAGGGATACTAGGCCAGTAGCAGAGTGTGTAGGAGACCATGACGACAAGGGAAGTAGGGAGAGATCAGCTACAGAATTCAGTCACGGAGGGAAGGAGGTGCTCGAGGAATCACTGCTGTTCAGAGCTTCGAAAGTGAAGGGAGGTGGGAAGCACGAGGTGGTCAGTGCGCCAGGTGGGTGAGCCGATGAGCGGCACCATGTTTAGCCGCTTTCCCCTCCGAGTCCATCCATCGCACGATGACCCACTTGACTACTACAGCTGGATGCTTTCTCTTGGCTCGCCATGGTCGTGGATGAAGGCGGGCGGTGGACAAGTTCAGCGGATGGTGGGCAGGGGAGCCGGGCGCGCAGTCAGCCAAGAAGCAGAGAGGATCAATCATCAATGGCACACCTTTCTTGGGCGACTGAGCCGACTGAGCCCCGAGTGGAGAGGCGAGCTGCACGGAGAAGAGTCAGAAGAAGAGCGGAGAGTTCTCAAACGCCGCCTTTGCTTCCAAGAACTGCGTTATGGTCAGACGATGTCAGAGAAGAATCACTGTGAGACTCTTGCTGAGAGGCTCTGAGGGAGGTGAAGGTGTTCCTTCCCTGCTGCCTTCGGATGTTCCGCGTTCCACCAAAGTGATCTGAGGTTTTCTTTTGCCTTTCGGAGCTCGAGTCATCTGCCGAGCGAAGGTCGACCATCGCACTCACCTCCAACCTCCTGGAAGCACATCTGTATATGAGAGCAGGCTCCATTTGCTAACACCTTCTCCCCCGTCTGGTCTCTACATAGATCTGACCTTGCCCGTCTTCATCTTCATCCCGAGGTCCCCTCATCTGAGTTTCCCCCTAGCAGAAGCACCGAAATTTTTAACCGAGGCTGACCGAGACGATCAAACGCACTCACACGGTCCCACCCGCCTGCTTCCAACTTCAAACAGCCATCTCCTGGACGTCTGTCGAAATCGAACGTGAGTAGTACTTCGAGTGCGATGTGATATGGGTGAGATTTTGCTGAAAAAAAAATCTGTCTGACCAGCAGAGAGCAGCCATGGTGTCCGAACCTCTCGCCACCAGTGCGGCTCCCGCCACGCCATCCTCCGATTCCGATTCTAGCGCCATCAACACACCGCCCATCAACGAGAAGAATGGCGCCCTCACAACTGGATCAAAATCGAGCACTCTAGAAAAGCTCTCTCGTCATCAATCCCGCCTCCCGCTCTTCCTCTATCTCTTCTCTTTCGGCCCTCCACTCTCACTCCGCTCACCAACCGCCTTCTTCACTCATCCGAAGACACTGTACTTCATCGGCTTCGTCTCTGCCATCCTCGCCGCCGGTACGATTCCTTCCCTCGATCTCAATTACGGTTACTGGGTCAACGCCCTATCACGCGTTGATATTACCAACGACGAGCGGACGTCAATCTCAAATCGAACAGCTGGCGTCTCCGCCGCGCTCGGTTTGGCCAATACGATCTTCACCACCATCTATTTCACAGCATTCTGTCTAGCCTCGGAACGACTCAGTTCCGGTCTGCGAGAAACCTACGTCGCCGCTACACTTGCTCAGGATGTTAGCTTCTTCGACCTCCACGGTCCCGGTGAGGTCGCATCCCGAGTGAGCAAGGATGTCAACAATGTCCGGGTCGCTTTTGGAGAGAAGGCTGCCTACCTGGTGTACGGTATCAGTAATTTAGTCGTTGCTTTGTGCTTTGCTTTCGCTCGGTCTCCCAAGGTGGCTGCGATTATCTTTGGTCTCATTCCCGTGAGTCCATGTCGCGCGATCTCGACCACTCCGAATTTGACTTTCTCACACATTACCTTTCTCTCCCATCTTCTAGCTCAACGTCGTCGTCTTTGCCATCCTCGGCATTTTCAGCGAAAAAATCGGTGCCCCTGCTGCAGCCATGGAAGGCCGCGTCGCCACTTTCGTCGAACAGATGCTCTCAAGCCCACGTGTCGTGCAAGCCTTCTCGATGCAGGCTGCCCTAGTTCAACGACTCGAAAGAGCCATGCTCACGCCCTTGCGAGTCCTAGGCCGCCGTCGCGCTGCGATCCGAGGCGCGGAAGTCTCGACGCTCTTCTTCATCATCTTCGGAGCCTATGGTCTCTTTTTCGCCTGGGGTGCCTTTCTGATCTCTCATGGATACACCAGCGTCGGTGCTTCTACAACTGCTTTCTGGTCCGCTATCAACTCTATCTTCGGTATAGCCAACGTAGTCCCGCACGTGCCCGGTATAATCAACGGTTTCCTCTCTCTCAGGACCCTTCGCACTACAATCGAACGTCAGCCCAAGATCGATGTGCGCGACGAAGGCGGTATCAAACTTGCTCCCGGAACCTTTGAGCCTTCTTTCGAGCTGAAGGACGTCACTTTTGCCTACGCTGCTCGACCAACGCACGCCAGTCTACGGGACGTCAGCCTCAAGATCGCACCGGGGAAAATGACTGCCCTGGTTGGCCCGAGTGGGTCAGGCAAGTCAACAATAGCCGCCCTTCTGATCCGCGAGGCCGACCCGGAAACTTCGAATGTCCTGTCTGCAGAAGATGCAGCTCTGATGGCTTTCATTGCAGAGAGCAACAAGAAGGCGAAGAAGGGCACTGGGCAAGATGAGGGAGATGAGGAAGACAAGAAGTCGAAGAAAAAGAAGGGCAAGGGCGACGTTGGGAGCGACAACGAGAAGCCTGAAGCTGATGTAGAGGCTGCTGAGCGGGTAAAAGGGCACGGCGTTGTCTATTATGCAGACCACGACATTCGCACACTCAACCTGAAATGGCTCCGCTCCCAGATCGCAGTCGTACAGCAGCACCCTCAACTCTTCACGGGCACCGTATTCGCCAACGTCGCTGCTGGCCTGATGAACACTCCTTACGAATGGATCGACGAGGGCAAGTCCGAATCGGAGCTCAGTAAAGAGGAAAAGGGGCGATATGAGGCTACGCGCGCCAAGGTTCAGTCTGCGTTGGAGAAGGCTCAAGCGTGGGAATTCGTTCAGAGGTTGCCGCAAGGTGTGGACACCATCATCTCCGGCGGAAGGACGGGCGTACTCAGTGGAGGTCAGAGGCAACGAGTTGCCATTGCCCGCGCGCTCGTCTCAGAACCGATGATGCTCGCTCTCGACGAGGCTACCTCGGCACTTGACTCATCTACTGAGGAACGAATCCGGCTGATGCTTGAGGAAGAGCAGCGCACGAGGGGCATGACCGTCGTCACGATTGCTCATCGACTCTCGACTGTTGAAAAGGCAGATCGTATCTTGGTCATTGACCAAGGACAAGTCGTCGATGATGGAACGCACGACGAGCTCATGCAATCCGGTCGCAAGAATAGGACGTACCGGAAGATGGTTCTCCGACAGCGGGCTGTGGCGCAGGGTGATGATGAGCCCGGGATGGAGACGGAAGCTTTTGTTGGCGGAGGGACCGAGACGGAGAGTGGCGATGCGCTCACGCGAGTCGCTTCGCCTTCCTACGGACGCGAGCAGAGGCCTGGTCTGCAACCTTCTCATTCGGGCGTGGGGACCTCAGCCCTCGCCTTGGCCGCGGACTCACAGACTGCGATCCAAAGGATGAATTCTCGCTCGGCTTCGACCCCCGCTGGTCATCAACAGGGAATCCCGTCGTTCAGTGCTGCTCAATATGCGGCTGCTCGTCGTCGATACCGCGCCGCTGCGTTGAGCGGGGGTGGGATCGTCGCTGTTCCCGCTCCGCCTTCTTCTCAGCCTTTACCTACCGATATGCGAACGATTAAGCGACTGGGTCGGACGCTTTGGATCCGAGCTCGACCACAAACAACTTTCTTTGCTATTGGGTGTATCGCCTCCGTTGTCGTTGGTGTGGCATTCCCGCTCATATCTTGGTTGACCGGTCATGGTATTGCGGCTCTTGGTCTTCCCGATCCGGTCGAGCTTCGGCGACAGGCGTACAAGTGGTCGCTCTACCTGCTCCTAATTGCGTTCTGCATCCTCATCGCGGCAGCGGTCCAGGGATGGTTCCTCGAGGTTGCAAGTGATCGGACGTTGCGATTGTTCCAGCGTGATACCTTGGAGTCTCTGCTGTCGCAGGAGATTGGCTACTTCGATGCCGAGGACCAAGCGAGTGGTGGATTGACGGCTGCGTTGACCTCACACCCATCCAACGTTGGAACTGCATCAGGTATCATCTTCGGCCAACTGTTGATGTCTATCGTCAACGTCTTCGGCTCCGTTCTTCTCGCTTTCTTGCTCAACTGGCGCGGCGCCGTGGTCGAGTTGACACCGCTGATTCTCGTCGCTCTGTTCTCGTATGCGAATGTGGTCTACCTGGAGCGATACGAGACGATGGCGACCAAGCCTGTCGAGCGTGCTTCGGCGTTCATGTCGGAGCAGATTGATGGGATCCGGACTGTTGCGGCTCTGGGACGGCAGGAAGCTGTGATGCATACCTTCCGGATCAAGAACAAGCGGATGCGTAACCGGATCAGGCACCTTCTCATCGGCGCGTTTGGATACTCGATGAATACGGCTGCGATGCTGTTCCTTGCGTCCTTGGTCTTCTACTGGAGTGGAGTGCTTCTGAACCGGGGACAGGCGACCACTGTGGAAGTCTTCGGAGGGATGGAAGCCGTCATTGTCGGTTCGTTCAGTTTGATGCGCCTCGCATCGCTCCTGCCGGACTACGCCCGTGCGCTGAGCTCGCTTAAAGTCTTGACGGACTGGCTCGAACGAGTGCCCAAGATCGCCAAGTATGTGCTCGTGAAGCCTTCGGAGGATGGTGGGAGCGCTACCGACCGGTCGAAGAAGGACGACGACGCTGATCTCGATGAGAAGGATGATCGCCTTTTCGACAGTGTTCCTCAAGATATTGTGTTCTCTGATGTTGAGATGCGGTACCCTCAACGACCGGATCACCCTGCGTTGCGATCGCTGGATCTGACCATCAAGGCCGGGGAGACGACGGCGTTTGTGGGGACGAGTGGGAGCGGGAAGTCGTCCTGTCTCAATCTGCTGTCGCGCTTTTATGATCCTGTTGCTGGGTCTATTACGTGTGGTGGGGTTGATATTCGAGCGATGCCGTTGGATGAGTGGAGGGGCAGGGCGGCGCTGGTTTCGCAGGATCCTGTGCTGTATGAGGGATCTGTGCGATGGAACTTGACTGTGAGTCAATCTGACCTTGCCACCGGGAAGATCGAAACATATTGAAAGCTGAACATCTTCCCTTTCTTCTTCACAGCTGGGAGCTATTGACCCAGAAAGTGTCACGGACGAAGAGATTCGCTTCGCATGCGAGCAAGCGTGTATCTTGGACTTCATCCTCTCCCTGCCCGGTGGCTTTGACGAGGATCTGGGTATGAAGGGTATGAATCTGAGTGGTGGACAGAAGCAGCGGTTGTGCATTGCTCGGGCGCTCTTGAGACGGCCTGAGATTCTGTTGTTGGATGAGGCTACGTCGGCGCTGGATGCGGAGTCGGAGGCGACTGTGCAACTTGCGCTTGAGCGGGCTGCGAAGGGCAGGTGAGTCCTTACTTTTTCTTGATTCCTTCCTTTTTCTGATGCTGAATGTTGCTCGTCTTCCCTACTTATGATCCAGAACGACCGTTATCATCGCCCATCGGCTGTCCACGATTCGAAAGGCGGATACCATCCATGTCGTTGAAGATGGCCGCATTGTCGAGAGTGGATCGCACGCGGAATTGCTGGCGCGGAAGGGCCGCTACCTCGAGGTGAGGGACTTAAATTCACATGCCATCGGCTCTGAGACCAAGCTCGGCTGACTCCTCTCCCCTCTCATTCTCTCACTCCTGCCCCTCCAGCTCATCGAGGCTCAACTTTGAAAAGAGGGCTTACTGCGCCCTGCGACTTCTCCCTGGATGCTTTGCTTTTACCACGGACGCTTCTTTGCTTCACGCTTCACGACTTAGACTTTGGAAATTATCTGGGCCTGCCATACACAGGCTTTTGGAACCCTGTCATGTTGTGTCTTCCACCTTTTTGGGTTTGGGCACCTTTTCAAACCAGTTGCAATTGCAGCAGTTCCTTAAACTTCCTTTCTTTGTCGCGAGCGCGACAGGGCATCGACGTGGCATCGACTGGTACTTGCTTTTATTTTTCTTTGGTCGCCGCACAGAGAGCGACGATGCCACGATGGTTCCGCGTTCTCTTGGGTAAAAACAGACTCGATCGAGACCTATGAAAGAAGGGAATGACTCTGGTGAGACTGTATGGGGATGCACTTGCCGATGGTGGTCTTGCTGTGTGGTTTCTGGTGGTTTCCTTGTTGTACCCCAACAAGCTAGGGGAGAGGTGACGCGGGTTGGCTCACCGCTCACTTGTGTCGCATTTTGGCAAGGAGAGGGGCCGTGGGGAATGTGTTCTTCTTCCTCATCATCTTCTTGCATCTCCTCCTCATCCACGACCATCTCCTCCTCAAGCTCACCTCTCTCACACTCAAGCCGAGCTTTGGACTAGAAGTCAGCATCGAACAGCAGCACCTACACAGCAGCATACAGCAGCAGAAAGAGGGACCTTCCTTTCTCTGTTCTTCGTGACAACCAACCCCCCTAACACCTGCAGCTCTCTACTCCGCCCCCATCGCGCCAACAACGGACGACGAGAATCGCACTCCACCCTCCGGTCGCAACGTAGACCGCATACATCGCAGCGCACGAAAAAACAGCAGCTCCTCACGCAGCAACAGCAAGCGCCTCAGCAACCCATTCCCATCGAATAACGAAGCAGGAAGTTCCAGGCCACACGACCAGTTCCCCTCGCCTCCACCTTTTCGCTTTTCGAGTCCCGGCCGACACTAAATTCCCGGAATCACTTCACATCAAATCACAACCTACGGAAAATCAATTTCGCCCCTGCATTCAACCGGCGACAGCAAAAGAGAAAAAGAACAGCGGCATTTGTTACACACAGCCCTAATACGTCACCCACGCAGAGCAACACCTCCCCCCCCTCATTCCCCAACAAACAACCTCCGCTCCCACACCAATCGACGACCATCAGATGGCCCTCTGGCGCACGAACTCCAACACCTCTACAGCTTCCAAGGCCTCTAAAGCGTCTCGAGTTGGCAAGAAGGACAGAGAGAGGGATAACGGGATGGACCTTTTCAAACAGGATGAACACATGCGTGGTCGACCGGGCCATTTGGATCCGGGACAGCAGCATCAACTTAAGAAGTTTCGTCAGCTGGTGAGTTTTTTTCTTCCCTTTCGCGACTGTTCGCGCGCGTCTCGTCCTGTAGGGGGTTGTGGGGCGACACCTTATGCTCTCTTCTGAAATGCCCGATACTGACACACATTCACTCCAACCCCTTTGTGCGCAAAACCCCCCAGATCGAAGAAGAGAACCTCTACGTACCCGCGCGCCACGACGACGCCTGCCTATGTCGCTTCCTCCGCGCCCGCAAATGGAACGCGGACGAGGCCCTGGTGATGTTCACTGCGGCAGAGAAGTGGCGTAAGGAGTACGGTGTGGATGAGCTCTATGAGAACTTTGACTATCCGGAGCAGGCGGAGGTAGACAAGTATTACCCTCAGTACTACCATAAGACGGACAAGGTGCGTTTTTTGCTTTGGGGACGGAAGGCCGCGTTCGGAAAAGGATCGCGTTTAGCTGACTTGTGTATTTCCTTGTCCCTTTTCTTGCCGCCTTGCAGGACGGGCGACCACTTTACATTGAACAACTAGGCAAGCTCGATCTCAAGGCTCTCTACCAAGTGTGAGTACCCCTCTCTCCAGCGCGTCCTGCCCCCTTTTCCCCCTTTCGTTCCGTTGGCGGGTCCATGCTCAAACCAAGAAATTTATCACTACTCAACACAGAACGACGGCCGAGCGACAACTGCAGCGACTTGTAGTCGAGTACGAGAAGTTCCAGCGGGAGCGTCTGCCTGTGTGTTCGCGCGTGCATGGCGAGCTGGTTGAGACCAGTTGCACGATCATGGATTTGAAGAATGTGGGCGTGAGCCAGTTCTGGAAGGTGAGTGTTTATTCTCCCCCTCTGTGCGCGTTTACTGGAGGGGTGTCTCATTTCGGGTCAGGAGTGTTGATGAGCTGGTGAAACGCGCAGGGCTTGGAGGAGAGAGTGCCATATCGGTCTTTGCAAGTTTGCTGATCGTCTCTTTCTTTTTTTGTTCTGCAGGTGTCAACATACGTGCAACAGGCGAGCAACATAGGGCAGCACTACTACCCAGAAACGATGGGCAAGTTCTACATTGTGGTGAGTTTGAAAACGAGATTACATGCACGCGTTTTTAGTTGGAGCACGGATGCTGATTCTTCCCATCCCGCGTCTCTTCCCGAACAGAACGCGCCTTACATCTTTACGACGGTGTGGTCTGTGATCAAGGGCTGGCTCGATCCCGTGACGGTAGAGAAGATCAAGATCCTAGGATCCGGCTACGCGGACGAGCTGATGCAGCAGATCTCACCGGAGAACCTACCTTCGACACTAGGCGGGAAGTGCAACTGCCCCGGCGGGTGTTCGTTGTCGGATGCCGGACCGTGGAATACGGATGAAGGGCGGTCGATTTTGGAGGATGTGAAGAAGGAGGCTACTCAGCGGATTGAGGCTGAGGTTGTTGCTGCGAAGAAGGAGGGGAAGAGTGTTGATGTTAGTGGGACGATCAAGGGTGCGCCTGTGATGAAGGTGTGAGGCATTCCATCCTGCGGCGCTCTGGCGCAAGGACCGCCCTCCGCCATTTCGCTCAGACGACGCTCCGACCTCTCAGCACGACGAGGATCGCACCCCGCCTTATAACGCACATAACCCGGTCTTCCTGGGACGGCAAACCGGTCACGATTTCTCCCATTTTCTTTCTCACTTTTCCTTCTCTTCAAGACTTTTCTCGACCGTCCGGCGCGCGCTTCCTTTAACCTTCCTCTCTTCTGTCCCGGCGTTTTTCTCTCATTCTCCCTCTCTACATTTTCCACGCTCTTGTTCATTGATATTTCGTTCATCCCTTGACCCTCTGGACTCTGGAGCCTGGTGAGAGGGCGTTTTTTGCTTGGCGGAATTCTGGATGACGCAGCTGGGGAAATTCGGGCCGAACAGCCGAAGTGAGAGTAAATGCCGTGAGTGAGGCAAGTGAGAGTCAAGTGAGAGGGAGGGGGAAACAGGAGATGCAGAAAGCAGAGGCGGTTGGGGAGTCGCATGTATGCATTCATTCTCACCAACGACGACGACGACGACCTCAAAGATTCAAGAACTCAGCCAGCGACTCAGCCAGTCAGATCGGACTTCAGTCTCTCTTCTCGCGCTCTGTCTGTGTGTGTGTCTCCCCCAGCATCAAACAGCCAGCCGCTGGACAACTTCAAGCATACACGCGCATACATTCGCAGCAGCAGCAGCAGCAAGCAGCATACATTTCACCCTCCTACCCATCCCCCGCACTCAGAAGGAGGCAACTAGCAAAGTCGTGGAGAGCTCGAGCTAACAGGGTGAGTAAGGACGAGGAAAGGTCGAGATTGTCTGTTGAATGCATGCATACAGCCAGCTCGAAGCGCATACATGTACTCACTCATCTTCTCTCTCTGTGCATCGGCAGCAGCAGCATTTATCTTATACCGATTCCTTCAATCTTGGTTGCCTCTCAAGCACACAAGATCTCATCGTCCTTTCCTCGAAGTCAACGTGAAGTCGGCAGCTGCGACGGATAGGCGACGAATTTCATCCATCCAAAATAGCTGCGTAGCTACTTACCACCAGCTGTCACCAGGCAGAATCACCGCGCAAGCATCTTCTCACGACATTCGCATCCTCAAGCACTCCCCGAGTACGACTTCATCTAAAAGACTTCCCAAATGGACATTGACAGCATCACCCCCGGTGCTCCTCGGCCAGACCCACTCGCAAGCTCACTCGCCCTTGCGCAGCAGCAGCAGCAACCGCTCAATCTACCTCCTCCGTCTCCCTCAAGCACCTCTCAATCAGCTATCGCAGACGAAGACGTCGACGCAGAGCTTGACGAAGAGGACGAGAAAGATGATCCCGAAGACGAATTCGCAGACATCACCAGGGGCGCCACCTCAGCCGCCGGTGGGGTCTTCGATCATCCACCAGCATCTTCTGGTCCCGTACCTGCAGCTCGAGCCGTAGCAGCGAGTCCAAATCCAAGGAGTGCTCTGCGCACTCGCACAGATACCTCCACCACGTTACCCGGTTCCGGCACCTTTTCTGGTGGATTGACTCAGGCTCAGACTCCTGCGCAACTCACCAGCTTCGCCTCCTCCTCCGCCTCCTCGTCTTCTTCTGGCGCTATGGTTGTAGCCAGTGGCAGTGGCAGCAGCGCAGCACGTATCGGTGCCACTCAACCCGCAGCCGCCGTACCCGGTCTCTCATCCCGTCTGCCCGCCGAAATCTTAAACTACATCCTCCGCTTCGTCGCTACCGACCCACGCGACCTCGCGCGCTGTCTGCGCGTCAACCAGCTCTGGCTCCGATGCGGTGTCGAGCTACTCTGGCACAGACCTACCCTCCGCAACATTGGCACCTTCCACAGTCTTCTCCGCACCCTCCAACCCGCAGGCGAGGCTGTCGGACTCAAGCACTTACCTGCTCGCATCACTGTCGAACATGTCACCAGCAGTCGTCGTGGCGCTCGTCGCGAGCGGTCAGCAGATCTTGATGATGAGGATGATGTGGATGATGATGAGGAGGTCGACGATGCTGAACAGGTGGCTGGGGGCGAGGCTACGGATCCACCCACCCGCGATGCTACCCCTCAACCCACATACGAGCCCGCCTCACCTATGGATCTCTCCGAGCCAGCCCCTTCATCCTCCGCCTCATCCACCTCCGACCAAGGCTTCTCCCGTCCCTCGTCCGCTGCCAATACCAACGTCACCGAGCCCGACCAGGACTACAACCGTCGTCAGCCGACCTTCCATTACGAGCAGTTCGTTCGGAGACTCAACTTTGCCGTCTTCGCCAAGGACGTCACGGACGACTACCTCCGCTGGGTCGCAGTCTGTGATCGACTGGAACGACTGACCATCGCAGGCTGTTCCGAAATTACGGATGTAGGTCTGTGCGCCATCTTACCTCACACTCCGAACTTGGTCGCGATCGACTTGACGGACGTCGATAAGATTACGGACGTCACTTTGCGTGCGATTGCGCAGCACTGTCCTAAAGTTCAGGGTATCAACCTCTCCGGATGCAAGGCGATCACCGGCGATGGTTTGGCGGACCTTGCCAGGGCATGCAAGTACCTCCGTCGTGTCAAACTTTGCAAATGCCCGCTCATCACCGACGCAGGTATCAAGACTCTCGTCCGATCCTGCCCACTCCTCCTCGAGCTCGACCTCTTGGACGCGGTAGAGCTGGGTGACGAAGGTATAGCGGAGATGTGGAGGACTTCGAGACATATGCGCGAATTGAGGTTTGCCGGCATTAAGAAGTTGACGGATGCTGCGTTCCCTGACCCCGCTGGTCGACCGCCTGCTGCGGCTGGGATGACACCCTTGTCGTTTGGGTCGAATCCGAGTGTGAGGGTCGGGAATGCCCTTGCTATTCCGCCTCTTTTGAATTTGTCGGGTGACGGGAGTTCTGGTGGGAGGAATGTTCCGGGCACGGCTCCGTTGGGTGGGAGTAGTGGCGGTATGTTCTCGCCGGGGACGCAGAGTCCCCTCTTGGGAACTGCAGACGCGACAACGCTCCTGGACCGAAGACATCGCAGTGCGTCGCCTTCGCCTCGGGGTCGGGCACCACCGATTAACAGTCTTTTAGACTCGGTAGCGGCGTCTTCGTCGTCGATGTCTGTCGATCGGATGGGGATCGTCTCGCCTGCGCGGTTGTTGGCTGCTGGGGATGACGAGGAGGATGTTGAGATTGATGTTGATGGGGAGCAAGGAGGAGCGGGAGCGGGGAGTGCGATCGAAGCTATGCGCTCTGCGGGACAGATTGGGAGTGTGGATACGACGGGTTTGAACGCTATTACGGCTGCGGACGCGGCGGCGTTGCATCAGCAGCTGGTCCATCATCAGGCGCGGAACTTGAATGCGGTCCATGCGGCTCAACAGGGTGGAAGCTCGCATTCGCGTCATCATCATCACCATCATCATCATCCGCATCGACACCATAATCACCATCATCATCATGCGCGTGATCAACATGGGCACCAGCATTCGTCTGCGCCTGGATCGACGTCGGCTTCGAGGTCGGGCTCGCACCATGGTTCTGGTGTAGGCGGAGGTGTAGGTGGAGGCGGTGGGGTTGGAGTTGGTGGAGGGTCAAGCGGACACGGAGGAACAGGAGGAGGAGCCGGTAACAACGACCCGACCCCCGCCGAGATTCTCTCGTCCGCCTCCCCACTCTACCGTCCCTTCGCGACCCGGCTGTTCGAGCAACTGCGGATCATCGACCTGACGAGCTGTTCGCACCTGACGGACGCGGCTGTGGAGGGTATTATTGCGAACACGCCTCGGATTCGGAATTTGGTGCTGAATAAGTGTAGTGGGTTGACGGATCGGAGTGCGATGGCTATTGCGAGGTTGGGAAAGAATTTGCATCATTTGCATTTGGGACATGTGCAGAGGTGCGTTCGATATCTCCCCTTTTTGGTTCTACTCTTCTTTTTCCACCTGGGTGTGCTGACTTCTTCCTTACTTTCCCTCCTTTTTGGAAACT
Source organism: Tilletia walkeri (assembly GCA_009428295.1). NCBI lineage: Eukaryota > Fungi > Basidiomycota > Exobasidiomycetes > Tilletiales > Tilletiaceae > Tilletia > Tilletia walkeri. Next base: position 41,844 of record RDSH01000103.1, read on the forward strand.
TGTAGGATCACGGATCGGGGTGTGACTGCTTTTGCGCGGTCGTGTACTCGGCTGCGGTACATTGATCTCGCGTACTGCTCTGAGTTGACGGATCAGAGTCTCTTTGAGATTGCTGCGCATCTGCCTCGACTGCGTAGGATCGGGCTGGTCAAGGTGAGTGTGCTGATGGCATGATTTGGCGTGAGGGGTTGTTACCAAGGAATGAGGGTCGCTGATGAAGTTTTCCAATGCATAGGTTAACAACCTGACGGACGCTGCGATCATTCGTCTGGTCGAGAAGCACACGTGCTTGGAGCGCATCCATCTCAGCTACTGCGACAACATCACCGCGGATGCCGTTTTCCGCCTCCTGACCAAGCTGACGAAGCTCACGCATCTGTCTCTGACCGGCGTTGCTTCGTTCCGAAATTCCGAGCTCCAGAGGTTCTGCCGGGAGCCACCGGACTCGTACAACGAGCAGCAGCGTCAGAACTTCTGCGTATACTCCGGGCCGGGCGTTCGTGAGCTGCGACACTACCTCCAGGGGCTGCAGCAAGAGTTCGGAGCGGTCGTCTTGACGTTGGACGAAGCTGTGCGGAAGGTACAGGAGCGGAAGGAAGAGGCTGCCCGTCTGCGGGAAGTTGAGGAGGCCCGCATGCGCGAATTGACGGAGGAGGAGATGGCCCAGATGCAAGCTGAGATGGGAGCCGAGTTGAATGCTGAGCAGATGGCTCGCAGTTCGCACGCCTGGGCTGCGATTCAAGCTGTCCATGCTGCGAGAGCCGCCCAGATTGCTCAGCTGAGGGCTCAGATGCATGGACAGGTCGCACCGGGTTTGCCGCCGGGCCATGGACCGTACTCGCACCATGCGGCTCAACAGCTGCAGCAGCAGATGGGTCATCATGGACCTGGATTCCAGTCGAATTTCCCGGGACCGCTGCCCAGTTGGGTAAGCGGCTTGCCTGGGTCCCACCCGGCGCATCTTACTGCTGCCCATGCGCATGCGCACGCTCATGCTCAGGCGCACGGGCAAGGGTTGGCGCCGTCCCCCGCTTCTATGGCGGCTGTTGGACAAGGGTCTGCGGCAGGTCTCAACTCTCCTGGAGCTGGCAGCAGCGTCGGGACTCTATCGACCGGTTCACTCGGTCCTACCGCCGGACCCAGTTCCAACCCTGCAGGTGGAGGAGGAGGAGGCCCAGCTTCGACGACGGATTACCACCGCGCCATCGCTGCGTCCATGCAGGACCGTCACATGCGAATTGCGCACCAGAGGGCTCTGGCTGCTGCGAGTATGGTCGTTCATCGCAATGGACCGGGATCACAACAGGCGGAGTCGCCCCAGGTCGTGGCGCAGGCTCAGGCGCTGTTGGCTGCGTACCCGTCGTACCTTGCCTCTCAGGCTGCAGGAGCGAGCAGTTCGACGCCGCCTGGACCGAGCGGGAGTGGTGGTCCTCCTGTCTTTTCGGTCGGAGGCAACAGCCAGATGGACGGCTCGGCTCCGAGCTCGACGATGGCGGTCGTTGCGGGCGGAAGTAACACCAATCATGGCCTCAACATCGGAAACTTGTCTTCTGGCGGGAATGGAAGTGGAAGTGGAAGTGGAAGTGGAAGTGGAAGTTCTACCACACCGGGCGCAGGAGGGCTCAGTAGCGAAGATATGAGGATCGCGGCTGTGTTGAGCAACTACGAACAGACGATGGCTCGGTTCCGACCCGCTCAGCAGGCGAATTCGCAGGCCCAGCGCTCGTTGCCGGATCATGATGCGAGAGTCAGTGCGCTTCGGGCTAGTATGGCGGCGGCGGCGGCGGGGTCATCATCTCCGACTTCGGGTTCTACGGGCCCACGGGGCACTGGAGGTTCAGGGAGTGGAGGAGCGGGAGGGAGTAGTGCTGGGAGGGGACAACCTTAAAAGGAAGTCTTCTTACACCCACACAGCAGCAGCACCAGGAGCTGCATTTCCAACCCCCATTTTTAAGCCCGCCCGCGGTCCAACGCTGAGGCGCGATATATACAATTCATTCACATGTTCGATTAGGTCTCCAAGCACTTATATATATTCTCTGTCCACACGGGAACGATGAAAGGATGATTAAACTGGGGTTGATACTGTGTGATTTGATGTTTTAGAGAGAGTGGGTAAAAGAGTAAGAACCGGGGATGGGTGGTTTACAAGGCTGATCACGGTGAAGATGAATTAGAAGGTAGAGGTGGTTTGGAGATACGTTAGAAGGAATGGTAAGATAAAGTTGGGTTTGTTAAGCAGATATAGAGTGAGTTGGAGTGGGAAGGACGGAAAGAGGGAGTGTTGGTGGGATGGAGGGTATCGGAAGATTAAGCTGGGAGGGAAAGGCCGCAAAAGCCTACCCAACGACGGTGCTCTTGCCCATCACAGGCTGCGAAGACGTACTCCTCAGCACTTTACTCGCCCCCAAGCTGGAAACACGCTGATGCTGTTGCTGCCTCTGCCGTTGCGCAAGCATCGCACTCGTCGGACTCTCGCCCAGATAATTCTCGTCGGAAACAAGGACGATATGTTTCCTCAACCGGCCCTGGGAATCGAGTAAGTCCGACACTGGCATCGAGGAGGACGAGGACGAGGACGAGGTTCGGGCGCTGTTCGGGGTATGGGCTCCCATCCCCGCGGAAGGGTGAGAGGAGAGGGAAGAAGGTCGACGACGGACGTCATTGTGTGTGATGGCGAGTATAGTCTTACGTCGACCGTGTGGTTTGTCGGAGTGGCTCCTCTTGCTGAGCTGGCGGTGGGTGTCCGAGATGACGGCGCTGGGACCTAGCACGGGAGTAGCTTTGCCTTGCTTTGATTCATCACTTGGACTTGCCTTGGTGCTAGTGGCATTGAGGTTGGGTGGACTCTTCGAAGACGACCGACCGAGCTGAAGTTCCGAATCAGCATTGGCATGCGCGGGTCTCTCAGCGAGGATCGAGGAGCCAACAGCTTCTTGCAAGGAAGTAGAAGATCCATCGAGGCTTAACCCTCCATAGACCTCCTCATCCTCTAACGTCGGCAAAGCAGAGAAGCTCCGTCCAGGCGTCTCGAGCTCAACCAAGCTTTCCAGGAACTTGCGAACAGCAACTTCCGAAGCAGTGTGAGTAGAGGCCGTCGTCGCGCTCGTGCCAGAGCTGGAGCTAGCAGAGGAAGAGTCCGTCGTCTCGGTCTTTGCAGTGGTGGCTGTGGTCATAGTCCGTTCCGACTCGGGCGACTGTTCAGAAAGCAGGGCCGCGACCGTGTTTGAATCCACAAGGAACGGGTTCTCCTCCTCTAGCACTTTCCTCACAGTCAGATCACCATCTTCGCTGCTCAGGTCGGTAGGAGTCGATCGACCGCTCGCGACTGCTCCTCCGGTGTTATTACTCGCACCACCGTCCCTTCCAGCGCGTGAGTCTTCAACGTCACTCCTCAACGCGCTCACCTTCCTAGCCCCACTCAAGGTCCCGGCTGACCCCCTCAGCGCACTCTCAATCCTGTCCAATTGGGATGGAGTCATGCTCCTATTCGTGCCACCCTCAGATGCACTCCCAGCGGAGGACACGGAGGACGAAGAAGAGGACCGACTACCCCTCTTCCGTCGAATCCGGAGCGGCTTGATCACCTCAAGAGAATCGGTACTGGATCGTCGCTCCATCAATTGATCCTGATAGTTCGTACTGGACGAAGCAGGCCTCTCCCGTCGTTTCCGAGGCTTCGTAGGCGAACTAGCGAAGGGCGAAGTAGCACCACCAGCAAGGATCCGATCCAACTCAGCCTCGATCGAAGCCGAGTTGATCATCCCGTTAGCGGCGCCACCGATGATGATGGAAGGAGGAGCGGGCGAAGGCGAAGAGGGCGGGGCTGTAGGTGGTACTGCGTCGTTCGACTTGTTCTTGCCCCTGCCGAAGAGAGAGAAGAACCCAAATCCAAGTCCGAAGGGCGCTCCTCCCGTTGCGTTTTCCACACCCTCTTCGACATCGGTAGGAGGGTCCAGGATACTCTCGAACGCGATCGGTTGAGGGCCTGTGATTCCTCTGGGCGAGGAGAGGAAGAGCATGGGCACAGTCGTTATCGAGAGCGGCTCGGCCGTGATACTCGTCTCGCTACTCAATCCCATGGAATTAGAAACGGAGAGCAGCGTCCCCGATGAAGACGTCGTCGTGCCTCCTCTTCCTTCATGACTGTCCGGAGGAGTATCGTCGTCCTCTGAGGAGACACCAGCAAAGCCAACTTCGTCAACTGCTGCCAGCGTTTGAGACGCATCGGCCGCGTTCTCTCGGATACGGAGCATAGCGTCCAGTGCGTCGCGGAGTAGATCGACACTCCTCATTCGACCCAAGCCAGGCCGACGAACGGGTCTTGTACTCTGAGTCGTAACTACATTTTGAGCTTCTTCAGAGTCCGCTCCTTCCACATTTGAGTCAGGCACTATGAACGGGTCTGAAGCTCGTGCGTCGGTGATGAGTGCGATGGAGGAAGGGATCAGACATGCTTCATGACGGAGTGCCACAGCAGGTGCAGCCGAGAGGATAGGCAAAGCCGGATTCGCCATGAGCCTCGTTGACTTCTTGCGGGTGGGCTTGTGTTCGAACTTCGACACTACTGCTTCCTCTTCTTCTTTGGGAGACGAAGGTGGACTCTGGTTGACTTTCCGATGGAGATCATACTGAGCTTCGAACTCGGCCCTCCGTGTGCGTACATCGCCGAGCTCGCCTGCATTCTCAGCTGGAGAACCAACAGAGTCGGCGACAGTGGTGGAACCCTTGGTAGACTTGGTGGGACTAGCTGCGAATGCTGCTTGCAAACTCGGTCGAGGTCGATTATGGGAATTAGATGGAGTGGGACCACTGACAGTCGCTGACCGTTTAGGATGGTGCTGATGCAGACGGAGGTTTGGGTTGAGTGTATGCGAGCTTCGATACGCCATACTGCCCGTCCAAAGAGCGTGTGACGTTCGTGAAGCCCTCTTGCGCAAGGCTGGGCGAAGCGAGTGGATCGGACCCAATTGTGACGCATCGAGCGTGGGGCGGTCCTCGTGTAGTGGAGAATCGACTAGTGTTGGAGAACAAGGATCGATGACGAGAGTGGGGATGTTGGAAGAGATGGTAGGATCCGAAGAAGAATGCGGAATACCATGCTCATGTTGGTCACGCAAGATGGAGGTAGAGATGGTCCGTCGTGGTCGGATGAGGAGAGACGAGAACCAGCCCGAGTTGTTCGCTGTAGATTCTGATGTTGTTGCTGATGATGATGACGCCTGGAGCTGTTGTTGAATTTGAGAGTCGGAGAGGATATTGAGGGCTAGGGCCTGTTGAGCTGCTGATTGAGTGCGAGGAGTTGTATGCGCGAAAGATGTATGCGTTTTGGGGGTGACAATGCGGGTCTCCTTGTAACTGTTGAGAAGAAGGGCATCGAGTCAGGAAGCGAGTCAGCATTTGGCGGGAAGGGGGCATGTATGCGTTGAATGTATGCGCATGTAGCCTGGGAATTAAGAAGCACTCACCCAGCCTGTTGAAGCAAGTCTTGGAGACTGTCGAAACGGGAGGTGGAAGGTCTTCCTAAACCGACACCGTTACCTGGCGTAGGTGACGGCGGGTGTTGAGGGATGGTTGGTGACGGCTCTGTGGAGAGTCCTGAGTCTGAGGAAGAGGCATTCGACTGAGAGGTGATGGTGCGCATGCGCGATGCCGATGACGGGGCTTTCCCGGAGGAGAGATGGGTAGAGTGGGCGAGGTACAAGCTCGCGCTGACATCGCTGTGGCCGTGCGCGTCGGTTTCGGTGCTGTTGCAGGTGTCGGCCTGTTTGCGCTTTCCGTTGCGGTACGACATTGTCCCAGGTATATGCGGGTAAAGGAAGGTGAGGGAAGTGAATCAGAGTGAGACACTGTTCGGAAGGGAATGATGGGGGGAAGAAAGAGGGAGTGAGAAGAAAGGGAGGGTGTGTGTTTGAGGATGAGCGATGAGAGTGGGATGTGATCTTCTTGTATCCTTGTGCCTTGGGTCTCTTGTCTGCCGTCCGTTTCGAACCTCCTTCTTCTCCTCGTGTGTATATGCTCGCTTCCCGCAGAGCAGCAGCAGCAGCAGAGCTTGAGCGCCAGACGAACAGCGCGAGGTAGTATATAACAGAGAGTGGGAATGCTGTGGTTGGGGGTGATGGTACGGGTGCGGAATCAGGGGCAATGGCAAGAGGTAGGAAGACCCAGCTGCCGCCAGAGAGTAAGGCCGCCCGAGATAACTTTCAGTATGTAGTAGTCTTCAGGCACCGGCAACGGACTTCTTATCTGTGCAGCGAGATATTCTTGAAACACCCTTCGCTCAAGACGGTTGGCCAACGATCTCTCACTTGGAAGGCGGAGGAGATGCTCAGGAGGTGGTGAACTGAGTTTAGAGTGTGTTTTTTGTTGTTGTTCTCTCTCTCGGCCGAATCATACCAACACGAGACGCGACGTCGGAAGATGCACATCACGTGAAGAACACTGTGACCGTTGCCTCCCGCTTTCACTCAATATTACTCAACTCTCATTACTCATTACTCTCGCCGACATCTTTCTTCCCTGGTGAGTGACCTGCGGTGTGTATTCACTGACTGAGCGCTGACCATAGCTCTCCAGACGATGTACGCCCATCTCTGCGGTGGTCCGTGGCCCGCCGTCCTAAGTCATTGACTTTGAGTGACCGGTGACTCATGCGCAGTTCTATGGTTAGCCTTTCCGCTATGCGTGAGCATTGAGCAGTGACTAGTGATCGATAACAAGAGACTGAGCCTTTGATCTCTACAGCACCGCCTCACGCCTCGCAGTCTATAAAGAGCAGACGGGGATCAAGAGCTGCTTCCCTTCCTGCTTCCTTGCTGAACTGTCTTCTCCACCATTCCCCACTATCATCACCTTTCTTGCTCTCCCCAATACCTCCTTCTAGCATGACACAGTGGATTCCCGAAGGCTGGAACGAAACGATCGAAGACAAAGGCGATAATGTCCACTTTCGCCTTTGGAATACTCTTCGTGCGGCGTTTCCGTCCCATCAGCTCGTTTCCACTTTGATTCCGCTCGAGCTGATCGAGTATCTACACGAGGAGAAGCTATTGCCGGGCAAGGATGCCGCTACGTTCGCTCCAGGACAACATTCATTACTGAGACCCCCCTGTGAAGTCAGCCAGGAGGAAGGCAGACAACTCGTACGTCAAGCACGCTCCCGGACCGAGATCGTGCTTGAGCCCAGCAACGTCCAGTTCGAAGTGGAGTATAAGGGCACTACCATCCAGCTCTACCTCGCTTCTTGGTACATCCACAGAGGCGGTAGTAACAGAGTTGCCTGGTTCGCGCTCTTCGAAGGCAAGGACGATATAGCCGGCCGCGCACTCTTCATCAATACGTACAAATGGCAGAATCTACCCCGGAAGCAGCTATGGGTCTATACTGGGACGTTCCAAAAGAGTAAGAACCTCTACAAGGACGTCACGAACGTCGATCCGAATGATTTGGTACTTCCTCAGCGCCTACTCGACCGTCTACGCCGTGATACGAAGACCTTTTTCCAGTCTCGGGCCCTCTACGCAGCGCTAAATGCACCTTGGAAGAGAGGAGTTCTCCTTCTCGTGAGTAGACAGCTAGTCTTCCCTTTTCTCGATTCTCTCTCCGCTGACGCTAATCACATCCGCTTTTTTGCTCCTCTTACTTTCGACAGGGCCCACCGGGGAACGGTAAAACAGCCACCATCAAAGCGGTCATCCGAGACTGCATCAACTCCGCCTCTGTTATTTACGCCAGACAATTGACGGACTGCAGAGGCTCATACGAAAGCGGTATCACCCAGCTCTTCGCGAAAGCCCGCAGCACTGCGCCGTGTTTGCTCGTACTCGAAGACCTCGACTCCATGGTCGATTCCAAAGCAAGGGCATTCTTCCTCAACGAGCTCGACGGCTTTCAGGCGAATGAGGGCGTGTTGATCCTGGGAACGACAAATCATGCTGATAAGCTCGATGACGCTCTGCTCAACCGCCCTTCTCGCTTCGACCAGAAGTTTATGTTCGAGCTGCCTGATCAAGACTTGCGTCGTCGGTTCATCCTCAAGTGGCTTCAAGAGCGCGTAGGACCGAAACGGCTGTACTACGACACGGAAATCAAGGATGTCGATACTCTCGCTAGAATTCTGGCAGACCTTACAGAAGGGTGGTCCTTCGCCTTCCTCAAGGAACTTTTCATCTCGTACCTACTCAGACTCGCCTCGGAACAAGTCACTGCTGTGGCAAATCAGGACGACTTGGAGCCGGAGGAGACCGAAGCTCAGGACGACAAGAAGTCGAACGAGATCAGTCAGATGGATTTCTCCCAACTCAAGGCTCCAATCTCGGTTCTGCTTGAACAAGTCGGTGAGCTCTCGACACAGGTCAAACAGGACAACGACATCGACTCTAAAGTGGAGGGCGTAGGGACGACTCGAATTCGAAACGGCAATGCCAAGAGAAACGGAGATTGATAGAGGGAAGTCTGGTGTAGACCTTGGATATCTATTTTAGCGTTTCGAATAGGAGGCATGGTGGTGCTAGAATGAAATGTATCTTTGGTGTTGTTCTCTCTCGGCCGCATGAAAAGGACGCGACGCGATCCAGCGCATCACGTGAAAAACTCAGTGACCGTGTTCTCGCTCTTCCCCGCTCACCTTCACCGCTGCCATCTTTCCACCGCTGCATCTTCCCAGTTTCCCACCGCATACACAGAAGCTCGTAAGCTCTGTCATCAGGAAGGAAAGGAAAGAACTCACGATGCTGCTGTCCAGCTCATCTTCTTTCTCCCGCCGCATCCCAGCTGCGCTTCTGTCCCAGGCAACTCCGATCTCTTCAGCAGCTACCACCACTTCTGGACGCACACGGACCACCTCAGTCTCTCCCTTCCAACAGGCATCCGCATCAACATCGTCCTCCCCCGGCTCTTCCTCCAAGGACTACAACGCACAGCGAAGACGCGAGTGGGCCGTCGTAGTCACTGCAGCAGGAGGACTTGCGGTTTCCGGCTCTTGGTACTGGTTCCACGTCCGTCCACGAAGACAGGCGGACGCTCTCCAACAGCACGAATTGCTCTTGCAACAGCAAAAACAACAGCAGCAGCAGCAAGAACAGCAACAGAAGCTTCAGCAACTACAGGTTCAACAGGCAGCAGCGTCTAATATGGCTCCACGCGGATCACGACCCTTCTCAACCTCAGCCGCGCCTTCTTTCCTCATTCCCTCCCGCACCCGATCGGCCTCTGGCGAACGACAACAGAAAGTGATCACCCTCCTCACAGAATCACAGGTCAACCAGAAACTGCGCGCGAACGAACATTCAGTCATTGTCGATCGTCCTGCCGGAGTATCTCTGATCACCCGCTACGACTCCAATGTGGTACCTTCCAATGACCCCTGCGAAGACCGCCGAGTCGAAATCATTGTGGAGAGCGATCACGTCATTCCTGAGGTAGTCTCTTCGGTAGCATCGAGGACCAAAGGAGATCTCTTCTTCGGAGCCATCATGGACGGACACGCAGGATTCCACACCTCGGCTCTTCTGACTCAGAAACTCATCTCCGCCGTCGCACTCGAGCTCGACAAGGTCTTCAGCGCCAAAGGTGAATATGCGGATCTGCTCGCCAACCCTCGCAAGCGGTCGAGCGGTGGTCTGCTCTCGAATGGGAAGGAGAGTGTTACCAGTAAGATGTGGAACTCGGTCTTTGGTGCCACTCCCGGTCCGTCCGGTCAGCATACAGCAACCTTCGTTCAGCCACCAAGTGTGACCTCGACCTCAACTCCAGAGGGCAAAGAAGCCAAGGGGGCCGAAGTGTCAGTCTCTTCCGGTCTTGAGTCTGACCCAGAGATCATCAAGCACGCCATCCGAAAAGCGTTCCTCACCCTCGACTCTGAGATCGTCAATACGCCTGTGGAGTTGCTGAAGGAGTACGAGCTCTCGCTCGCCGCTGCCGCCGCGTCGCAAAAGAGCGGCGAAAACGCGTCTCCGAAGCCAATTCGACCTGGTACGGCCTCTGCGCAGTCTGCAGGACCCAACACGCCCAACAATGCAGTCGTATCCAACTCTGGCGCCTTAAGTCAATTCGCCTCTTCCCTCTTCCCTTCCTCGTCCTCATCATCAGCAGCGGCGTTCACAGCCACTCAACGAACAGTATACGAAGCGATGCTTCCCGCTCTTTCTGGAAGTTGTGCTCTTTTGGCATACATCGACTCGGCGCGGGGTGATCTCTACGTGGCTTGCACGGGCGACAGTCGGGCGCTGGCGGGATACTACGATTCGGTGCATAACAAGTGGATTATTGAGCCGCTCTCTACGGACCAGACGGGCAGGAACCCGTCGGAGGTGAAGCGGATGAGGGCGGAGCATCCGTTGTCGGAAGCGTCGACGGTGATCATGCGTGGGAGGGTCTTGGGTGGGTTGGAACCTACGAGGGCGTTTGGAGATGCGAGGTATAAGTGGGATAAGGGTGTCCAGGAGCGGTTGTACGAGACGTTCTTGCCCGGTGGGAGGGCTGCTGCGCGTGGTCCTCCCAAACTACTGGAGACGCCGCCGTACGTGACCGCTCGACCTGAAGTTGAGTTTAGGAAGATTGCCCCCGGGCTTGTGGGTGGCGGATCACATCCGGAGAGGGAGCTGAAGTTTGTGGTTATGGCTACGGATGGGTTGTGGGACATGTTGGAGAATGAGGAGGTGGGTGCGTTGGTTGCGGGGCATTTGGGGAATGTTCGAGGGACGGTGCTAGCCTCGTCTCTGCACGAGGCATGCTTCAATCCCTCCTCTTCGACAGCGACATCATCGGCCGAGCAGCAGCAACAGCAACAACAGCAACAGCTTCAGGAGGCATCTTCGTCGTCGAAGGGCGAGCGGGCGCACCCGCTTTCGCAGGCTCCGGCGAATTTGAGGGCGTATACGTTTGAGGACGATAACTTGAGTACGCACCTTGTTAGGAATGCGTTGGGGGGTGCGAATCGGGATCGGGTTGCTGGACTGCTGGCGATTCCGAGTCCGGAGAGTCGGTGGTACCGTGATGATGTGAGCTGCCGTTTCCTGATCTTTCTTCCTTGACCTGTTTGCTGATGTTCGTTTGCTCCCTCTATAGATCACGGTCAATGTGATTCTGTTCAACACTGCGGCTCAGCAACAACATCAGGAACAACAACAACAAAAGGAAGCGGAACAGGACAAGACCGGAAGCAAGTCGGAGGATACATCACCGCGGGCCAAGCTCTGATCTTGTTATCCCAGACGAAGGCAGCAAGGAATTGAAAGGTGTCGTGTGTGGATGTCTTTTTTTTCTTTTTCTGTTTCTTTTGCAATGTGTTATTCCACCGAAAATCCCAACCCCGCCTCCCCATCGCTATCCACTCTCCATTGATTGTGAGGCATTGCCACCACGACCTCACTGACTCCTCCAACTGCCACACTTGAAGCATGGAGTCAACGTCGAGAGCAAGCGCAGGACGTCGACATGGAAGTGCGCAAGGTCAAACTCGGCGGCGGCGGCGAGCGGTGAAGGCAGAGTCGAGATCAGCACCGTTCTTCGTCCTCGTCTTGCTCACTGTCTTCATGGCAGCGGCAGGCTGTGGACATGCGCTCGCTGTAGACTCTGCTGCTGCGGCTGCCGTCACTCGCCTGTCTCCCGCTCCCACTCCCGAGGACAGCAGCAAGTCGGCAGGGCAGGCAAAGATCGTTCCAGCACCGATTACAACAACAACGACCCTTCGCTCCCGCCTCTCATCTTCACTCATTTCCCTCCTCAACGCCGTCCTAACTGACCTGGCTGAGATCTTCTCCCTCTCGGAATCATACGCCTCCTCAACAGGCTTCGGCTGGGAGCCTGAACCTTCCCCCGAAGACGACGGTACCGAAGGCGGGAACGGTGTCTTCAACTGGGCCGGCTCCTCCCTCGTCGTCGTCCGATCGCAGGCGTCCTACCTGACTCGACCGGCAGCGTTTGGACCTCGTGTGCAGGCGGAGGACGGATTGAGGGGTATGTTATTGCCTATTGGGATGTTCTATTCGCCTCCTATCTCTCACGGCGGTGATGAGGTAGGGGAGGGGAAGGAGTATAATCGGGGCTGTCCCTATAAGGGTGGGCCTGGTTGGAGGGACGATACGGGCGATAACGAGGATGAGACTATGGATTCCTTCTGGAGCTGGAGTGCACCGCCCCTGGACGAGGAGCACGTCGCAGCGGCCCCCGCCCCCGCAGCAGTTGCCACTCCGCAACAAGACGTATTCGCAACATCAACATTATCCTCCGAACTCCGTCCACCACGACACTGGATCGCCCTCATCGAGCGTGGGTCCTGTCCCTTTGTCGCCAAGATCCGCGTCGCGCAGGCCTTGGGAGCTATCGCCGTCGTCGTAGGCGACGAGCCAAGTCCAAATTGGACTCCTCCGCCGCCTTCGTCATGGAAGAAGCGGCCTCGCAGTGTAGACGCGCAGATGACTGAGGAGAAGGAGGAGGGCCAAGGTACACATGGAGGCGGTAAGGAAGGGGAGAAGGAGAAGGAAGGGAAAGAGTCGCTTTGGGCTTGGTTGAAGCGAGTGACTGGGTGGGATGCGCTCTGTGAGGCCTTGTTTGGTCCTCCACGTCATGGCAAGCCTGTGGTGGACCAGGATGATGGAGCGGACCCAGGAAAGAGTAACAAGGTATGTTCTCTCTCTCACACCTTTCCCTCCGCCCTCGCATTTTCTACTCCGGCGTTGTCTGACATGGGATTCTTTCTGCTTGACAGCGGCTGGTCACTATGTACGGCGGCGGGGATACGTCGGATATCCACATCCCTTCCGCATTCGTCACACGCCCATCGTATCTCGATCTCGTCCGTCTCATCGACGAGGTAGAGCACGAACAACAACAGGGATCCCAGCAGCGCCAACGACATCGCCATCAATTCCGCGGGAACGAAGGCGATCAAGATGAGGACCACAACGACGATGACGACGGGAAGCGAACGCCTCGAGGACTGGAGATCATCCTTGAGCGCGATGAGCTCATCTGGGAATGGCCCCTCATCGACTTTGCTATCTTCCTCCTTCTCCTGCCGTCGATCATGACCCTCGGCACGGTTCTCATCCACCGCATTCGACTCGCACGACAGCGTGCCAAAGACCGCGCGCCGGAAGTATTCGTTTCCAATTTGCCCTGCTACATCTGGAGGGGCGGCGGTGTACCCTGGGAGAAGGTCGAGGGCGATCCAGACGCTATAGACGCGGCGGGCAAGCGGTCTGCTACTGCTGCTGGGGCTAGCAGTGGGCCAGGGAGGGAATCCATTGACAGTCATATCGGAGCACAGGAAGACTCGAGCCTACTCCGCAACTCAAACGGAGGCCCTGTCGATCCCAACACGGGCGAGGCAGACTTCGACCTTGAAGCTGCGGGCGGTACGAGTCGTGCGATCTCATCGAGCAAGACGCGCAAGGACTCTATATCAGACGACGATGGTGGGCCGTCCTCAGGACAGGAAGTGGGTCTACCTTCGACTTCCGCCTCTGCATCGCACACTTCTTCATCTGCCCAGAAGGACGACCACAACGACACTGCCAGAAAAGTGTCCTCCCGTCTGTCCAAAGCAGCCGCATCGACCTCCTTCGACTTCCTCCCCGCCGGCCGACAGTACTACGGCACAGTCGAATGTGCAATCTGTCTGGACGACTTCGCAGACGGGGACCAAGTCCGTATCCTACCCTGCGGACATTGTTTCCATCGACGGGAAGTGGACGAATGGTTGACGAGGATGAGGAAGTTGTGTCCGGTTTGTAAGAGGGATTGTACGGTTGCTGTTCCTGATTGGGTGCAGAGGAATGAGGTGCCGAGTTCGTCGGTGAGGCCTAGTCCGAGTGGGAGTCGGAGTGCGAGTGCGGGTGCGGATGGTGGTGGTGGTGGTGGTGGGAGTCGGATTGCGGATGGTGGAGGGCCGCCGCTGGCTTCGTCTTCGGTGGACGTTGGATCTCTCGCTGAAGCGCTCGAGTCTGAGGGGGGTCCGCAAGCTCAGTCATCATCCCGGGTTGGCAATGGTTTCGGATCGACATCAAGTCAGGCGAATTGATCGCAATCCTACAACGGAGGGTCCCTTTATCGGTACATATATCTGGTTCGCCCGTGGGATCAGGCTTGTTTCTTGCTTCAGTTCGTGAGCGCCATCTTCACCCCTCCCCCCCCTCCCCCACTTCATATCCAGCACTACCATACAACTCGTGCTTCCATATCATTGTTCCTCCTGTCTCGTCGCTGCTTACCTGTTCTTCTCCCTTTCCCTCTTTCTTTGAAGGTTCTGTATTCTATCCACGTTTTGCGTCGAAAATCGTCAACCCCTCAACCTGCTCCCGGTTCATCGCGTGCGCAAGTGGCTTCTATTCATCGGGCCGGCCTGCGCCACGCTCGGTGAAAACTGAAGTCGAGGACTTGATGTGGATACTATTCTGCAGAAATGTTGAAGCGAAAGCCTGCGCTGGGTAACGAGGTAAAAACCTGCGCTCTGCAGGTATATAGCTTGAGAAGCCGTGGGCTGCGGCCAGCACAAGCTGACCCTTTCCTCCATCATCTCTCAGATTGATTGCAGCAGCTTCACTTACCACTACGGGCACTTCGCTACTCCTGATGTTCAACAAGGCGTTGCTGCAATACAAAGTTGCGAGGGCTGCCCCACCACTATTCATCGTTGCGAAGCCGAATCTGATGACACTGCCAAAAGAGTGGGCGTATACCCCGAAGCCTGCGGTTGACGTGGGCAGTGTTCACGATCGGACGACTATCTCGATTCGGGACCTGTTACAAGTGTACGCTCTCAACAAGTCTCGCTGCCCCGACCCAGCTAACGCGGTCTCTTTTGCTCTGCTCCGAATGGAAGCCGTCAAGGCTGGCTGGGTCGACGTAGCGAATCAGCCCGAAATCGCTCGCGCGGACCCTTGGGACGATGATACCGCGAGACGCTCGTTCTTGACCGACTACCGTAGGATCATGGACGAATGCCCTCGAGCTGCGCGTGCGGCCTACTGCCTTCCCCTCATCTCTGAGTTCATCTTTCGCGCGACGGGACATCCTTGGCGTGCTGATGAAGAGCGCCTGTATGACGACTTGTATCGGAGCACTCTCATCGCTTGTCATCTACCGGGCGTCATTGGATATCTTCCGCCTTGGCTCCTCTACCACGAGGCTCTGCACTGGATCGGACCGGCCAGGCAGATGGAGGTTCTGAAAGCACAGCTCGACCTCCCCTCCCTTCCCTATGAGTTGAAATATTGAGCCTGCCAGGCACCCGCAGGCACCGCACTACTCGACACCAGTGTCCAAGTCATCGATGCGCTGGAGTCTCTCAACCTGGCCGAAGAGTTCGGCCGCTCAGGCGCTTACGACTTCGAGCTCCTCAAGACCGTCCTCGAGGCTGTGAAGAAGGACCCGTTCAAATATCACCAGTCGTATCATCGCTATGGTGTCGACCCTCCGACAACAGCGGAGCTGTCAACCTTGGAGAAGGCTAAGGAAGTTGCCATCAAGTTCGCCCCCGTCGCCCAAGCTTTCATTGAATCCGGGCTCGGAGATGCCTCTCTCTCCAACCAGAACGCGCTCGAGCGGCACGCCGACCTCAATTCAAAGATGAAGAAGCGATGCAAGACATTCTTCCGGAAATTCCGCCGTCAGAATAGATCTGCGAACGGTACTTCCATCTAGGAAAACAACCCGGGACGACGGACATCATTCCGAGAAGGTAGCCTCTTCCTCGTGAACCCTCTCGCCGTCCGAACCGATTGACATGTTGAGGGTGTCGTCCTGCCATCGGATCGTCCAGTCGCCGACTCGTCCTGCCGCCGAGTCGTCCGAGTCGTCCTGTCGAGGCCAGGGCGCGTGTTGAACGCTGGTGCGCATTGAGCGCTGGTGCGTGTTGAACGCTTCATGATATGCTCATGATAGCTGTAGTATGAGGAGAGAAGGGGTTATCGACCGCAGGGAGAAATCTGTGATTGTACGGCAGAAGATCAGGGCGTGGCCACCGCGAGCACGTTTACTGCCTGGGAAGCGCGATCAAAGGGCAGGAGGAATGGAATGAAGAAAGTAAGTGAGAAGAACGATGAGCAGATAGAGACCAGAGAGCACCGCTTCTGGTACATAGCAGGGAATCATTGACCATTTGGGCGGTAAGGCAAGGACAATCGAGACTCGAGTCGCGGTCCAGTCAGTATACTCAGTGGTAATATGGTACATAGTACATAGTAAGTCAAGTCGTGGTCCTCAGACCTCGGTACTCCTGGGGGGGTGGCGCTTATGGTGCACTTTGCCATACGACACGCCCCACACTCAGACCTCTGCCCCAACGCTGGCAGTAGCATGCAGCCGGCCACAGCCCTTATTGTCGATCCTCTTTCAATGCTGCTGCACACCTCTGCTGATTACTGATTACTGATTCCCCCGGCTCCCCTTTACCGACGACGTGCTGCATGCTCACCTTTTACCGCTCACCGCTCGTTGATCCCAGCCTCTCTTAAGAAGACCCTTGCTGACTTTTGAGCCTTTCCGCTCCTCCTCCCAACCTTCTTCCTTTCCTCCCCCAAAACTTTTTCTTCTCTTCCTACGGCGGACGGACTCCAAGATCCAGAACAAGATTGCGTTCCTCGTCAAATCACCCACCTCGCGGCTCATCCTTGCCTTCTTTTTCGCCCTGTGTGTCCTTGCGACGCTCAGTATAGGCTCGCCCTTGGATCTGGACCTGGACGACGAAGAGACTCAAGCATTCGCGGGCCGTGCCATTGGTGGCCGATTCGTTGGTCACAAATGTACCGTCAACGCAGACTGTTACTCGGAAAACTGCGCACCTACGGAGGGCGACACAGGCCGGCTCACCTGTCAACGTCAGCCAGCAGGCGGACCATGCTTCAAAAACAGCAATTGCCTCAGCCGCAACTGCCACACGAAGGACGGCACTTGCTCTCCTCGCTCCAAGGCACTAGGCGCCTGCTCCGATACGTCTGATTGCATCCAGCCGCCGAATGGTGGTGCCATCTGCGGATTTCCGTCCCAGGTGTGCCTGCTCCTCGAAGGGGCGACCTGTTCCAAGGACTCGCAATGCTCAACCGGGTTCTGTTCCGACAAGACCTGCCAGAAACGCCCTCAACTCCCTGCAGAGCCCTGCGGTTCCGATAACGAATGCCAGAGCGGTCACTGCGTCATCGGTGCCAGTTACCAACTGTTGAAGGAGTGCCGCAATCCGGATGGCTCGTACGGCGGCTACTGCGGCGTCAATATGAATGCAGGAGTTTGCCAACCCTTCGACCTTGGTCACGCTTGCGACAACAACGGCCAATGCTTAGTCGGTTTGTGCAAGTCCGGCACCTGTTCGCCCAGCGAGGACGGCGACTCGTGCGTGGAACAGTACCAATGCACTGGGGCGGGCCAGGTCTGCGGCATCGAAAACCGGAAGTGCTACGTCCCTAGCGATCAATCGGTCTATCCGGCTGACATCTGTCAAAGGGACAGTCAGTGCCTCAATGGGAACTGCACCAATCAGGTCGAAATCCGGACCCCGGATGGGTTGATAACAGCGTATCCAAATGACTATGCGCCCACTTACCCCGTCCCTCCACCTTCGCACTGCTCCTACTTTGCAGACGGCTTCTCCGGGTGCCGCTCGTACCGGGACTGCGCGGACGCGCTTTGCTTGGACGGCACGTGTAAGCTAGGCAAGAGCGGCGACAGGTGCCTCGTCAACTACCAGTGCGAAGGTCTCTGCGGTCTGGACGGCATCTGTTTCGACCCTCCTACTGATGCGAAGTACGGAGTCAACCAGCCGGCCAAGCTTGCCAGCCAGTGCCTATCGGGTCAGCTCCAAGGTCCTTACGACAGCTACATCACCCGACCCTCACTCGACGATCCGAGCAAACCGGCCAGAGAGCGAGACAGTCAATGCAGTGCATCAGACACTGGCGCAAGTTGCAACGCCGACAACGACTGCACTCGGGGAAAGTGCAACGACGACAATATCTGCGCTCTTGTTCTCAACGGCGGTAGCTGCACTTCCGGATCCCAGTGCGAAACACAGACGTGCAACAAGGATTCAGGCACCTGCGAGACTGCCGGTTCCTACGATCCGTGCGCAAAGGATTCCGATTGCTTTTCGGGCGAATGTAGACTTGGCTGCTACGAATATCTCGGGTACGACTGCCCTGACAAGTTCTGCAGGGGTATCGGGCTGGGAAGTACTTGTCGAAACGATGGAGATTGCGAAGCCGGGGCATGCACTGCGGACAAGAAGTGTTTCTCCCCCAATGGTGGCTCCTGCTACACCGGTGAAGTATGTTTGTCTGGCTACTGCAACGACAGCTCCCTTTGCGACGATCCACCGGCGTCCCTCAGCACGACTTCCACCACTACTACAACTTCGATGTCCGCTGCCTCCACCACATCGCAACCCGCAGCCTCCGATTCTTCGTCCATGGAGCAGAGCAGCACCAGTACAACCGCTGCTGTCACGACCTCTACCACTTCCACTACCGAACAGACCAGCACCAAGGTCTCCATATCTACCACGGCTCCCACTTCGACTTCTTCATCGGCTTAGCATGTTGTAGGATGTCTCGACTGTCTCGATTCCCTAAGCCTTCCTCATCTCCAATCCCTTCTCCTCTCTCGATTCCTTAAGCCTTCCTCATCTCCAATCCCTCCTTCTACCACTCTTTCCCCATTCTTCAAACCACAATATTTATGTTTCGCTTCTCTCCGCACCCCACCGTGCCTCTTGCCCAATGGAAAATATCTTCCTCCTCGATTTCCGAATGAATGTGGATCAAAGTCACTGTGTTTTCTTGTTCGTTCATGTGTGCATTTCTGCACGGAGTCTGCCGAGACGGTAAGAGGGTTGAAAGGAATACAGAAGAGAGATGAGTGATTGACGCCCCTGACTTATCTCAGTTGATGTTGCCCCAAGCCATGAGCTTCTCGTTCATGTACTCGGCTATGCCACCGCGGCCACCCTCACGCTGTGAATGAGGATTGAAAGACATCAGAAACCAAACAAAACAAGCAAAACAATCCGAAACGCGAGAAAGAAGCACTCACCCCAAATCCAGACTCCTTCACACCTCCAAAAGGCACACAGTTCTGCGACAGGATCGGACAATTGATGCCCACCATGCCAACCTGGAGCGCCTCCGCCACGCGCCAGCAGCGAGCATAGTCCCGCGTGTAGAAGTAGCCTGCCAGACCGACGTCCGTGTCGTTGGCGAGCTCGAGGACGTCTTCTTCGGAGGTGAATTTGTAGAGGCCGGCAAGGGGGCCGAAGGTCTCGTCTGTCTCCATGGGCTGTGTTTTCGTTGAAGAAACGATGGGCCGAGTCAGTTGTGTTGGGGAGGGTAAAGAAGAGAGGGTATGGGAGGGGAATAACTCACCAGTCCCCGCGGCAGATCAACCAAGACAGTAGGTTCAAAGAACAACCCTTCGCCCTTCTTCCCACCCACAAGCACCTTAGCACCCTTCTCTACCGACTCATTCACATGCTCCTCAACCTTCTTCAGCCCAACTTCGGACACCAGAGGTCCATGAGTCACACCTTCGTCCATCCCGTATCCGACGACGAACTTCTCCACTTCTGCCGCGAGCGCTTTGGAGAATTGGTCGTAGACGCTGGCGTGGACGAAGATTCGGTTGGCACAGACACAAGTCTGACCTGAGCCGCGGAATTTGCATGCGATGGCGCCTTTGACTGCTGCGTCGATGTCGGCATCCTCAAAGACGCTGTGTGTTCGAACGGGGAAGAAGAAAAGATGTCAGTGCTTAGCAAACGCGCTCAATTTACACAGTATCAAAAGCTAGACTCACATGAAAGGCGCATTTCCACCGCTGTGGTGAAGCGCAAAGAGTGAGGAAGAGCGGGGATTGAGCGTCAGAGTCAGACCCTCTCAATCAGAAAGAAGAAAAGAAAAAGGGGAAAAAAGACTCACAGCTCCATGCTCAACTTCTTCAAAGTGCCACTACACTGACTCATCAAGATCTTCCCCACCCTCGTCGACCCCGTGAAACTCAACTTCTTCACCTTCTTATTCGCACACAGCTCTTTACCCACATTCGTCTCGTTCTCACCCTTGGCACAGGTGACGACGTTGATCACGCCGGGAGGGAAACCTGCTTTTTCGGCCAGGTGGGCGAACGCTAGGGCGGAGAAGGGCGTCTCGGCTGGTGCTTTGATGACGGCTGTGCAACCTGCTGCGAGGGCGGGACCGATCTTGCGCGTAATCATGGCGGCGGGGAACTATCAGAACAAAGTCCAAAACGATCAGCGATCCTGCATTCAAGTGAGAAAAGGAGGCAGAATAAAGGACTACTCACATTCCAAGGCGTGATAATGCCAACCACACCCACCGGCTCCTTCACGATCACATTCCTCACACCCGGCATGGGCGCCGGAACAGTATGTCCATACGTCCTAAGCGCCTCCTCCGCAAACCAACTGATGAACGAATTCGAATACGTGATCTCCCCCTTAGCCTCCGCCAACGCTTTCCCGTTCTCAGCCACGACGATGTGGGCCAGGTCGGTCGTGTGGCTTTCGAGGAGGGCGAAGAGGGAGAGGAGGAGGTCATGTCTGTGTTTGGCGGAAGTTTTGGACCATTCCTTGAAGGCTGTTGAGGCTGCTTCGATCGCTTCCTTGGTTTCGGCGGAGGAGAGGTCGGGGACGGTCCCGATCTCTTGGTTGGTAGCTTTGTTAAAGACGGGGAACGTCTTGGAGCCGGAGATCCATTTGCCGTTGATGTAGGCTTGGGTCTTCAGCAGGGAAGGCTCGTTGAGCTGAGATTCGAGAGAAAGAGAAGGGAAAACTGTCAGTCGGCTCTTGACTAAATGCGCTCTCATGCAGACAAGAAGAAACTCACCTTGAGCTCCTCCTTCCCGCCCTTGATGATGTTCTTTGGCATTTGCGGCATGGCTGCGATGCTGGATGTATGGATAAATGCTGGGTGGCGCGCTAGGTGTTGGTAGTCGTGAGGTTGAAGAAGACTCTGATGATGAGTGGGAAGAAGTCGTCTTGGGACACTTGACCGAGGAACGAGCGAGCGAAGTACAGCAGCGCGCATACAGTCAGGCCAGAAACAAGAGTGGGGATCAAAGAGGGGGACAGTAGCGGTGGGAAACAGTGGAAGAGAGCCTCTTCTTACATATACCCCTTCCTCGTGAGCGCTTGCCTTGGACTCCCAAGTCCCAGCTCGCAAGCTCGATCAGAGGGTGATCTGTGCGTCGTCATCATCCCCACAACAAACTTTCGATTTCGAAAAGGGTCCCGCCGGCGAACCCCGCTCAAGCTCCATCAAAAGGTCTATCTAAAAAGAGGCAAGCATTCGATGAGAGAGAAAGATGATAGAGAGGGAGAGAGAGGCGAGCCAAAGTGAGAGAGACTTTTGTACAACTACAAACAGCAATACGAGCTGGGGAAAACCCCTGGCTCCAAGAAAAGGAAGACGAGGGCGAAGACGGATCGAGCTTGATGATGGTATTGGAGTGGTGAGGCGAAATAAGAAGAGAGCTTGCGCGCAGTTTGGCAAGAGGGGGAATGATGAAGTTGGGGTAGGGAAAAAATGTCTCTCGAATCTACCGGGTCGCGCATGTTTGATATCGTGTGTGTGTTGCTGGGGATGTTCCGGTCGTTTCGTCGTGCTTGGGCTCGTCTGAACGCGTCAACTCTCTCCTTGCCGCCGCCGCGCGCGCGCCGCGGGAAGTCCAGCCTCTAGTGGGGAAAATGTATGCATACTCCTCGCGTCGATTTGGCGCCCTGTTCACCGCACAATCTCCGCAAAGATCAACTCCTTCAACTGCGCCCGACTCAACTGCTCCTTCGCATAATCAAACGCAAAGAACGCAGGATCCAGCGGCAACGCAGTAGGCTCATCGTCCGGATCATGGTAAGGCTCCAAGTAAGGATGGCTCAGCGCCTCCTCGACCGTGATCCGCTTCTTGGGGGAGAACGTCAGACAGCGCTCCATCAGGTCCACCGCCAGTGGGTTCGCGTTCGGGTACATTTGGGCGAAGTTGCGGCGTTTGCGGAAGGGAAGGGCGCGGATGTAGTCGCGCGAGCGGGCGGAGGTGATCGCGTAGAAGTCGTCGAGGGATGGAGTGCCCAGAATCTCGAGGGTGATGGAGAGCTGGTGGTGGTCTGTTGGAGGTAGAATCCACGCTCAGTCTATCGGAGAAGCTGTGATATATGCTAGAGGGCTGACACTCACAGTCGCGTCCAGGGAAGAGCGGCTTTCCGCTCAGCATTTCAGCGAGAATGCAGCCGACAGACCAGACATCTGCGATAAGGAAAACGGAAAATGATCAGCATTCTTTATTGACAGGCAAACGCGGGTTCCCCTCTTCTCTCATGCTTACCAATGGCCTTGGAGTATTCCCGGAAGCTACAGATCGAAGATGAAAATCACGTCAGCATCACAGAGGCATGGAGAAACGCGTCGCATACTAGAGAACACTCACGTCAACATGATCTCCGGCGCACGGTACCACCGCGTCGCGACATACTCCGTCATGAAGCCCGTCCCCTCCGCTTCAGGCTGATTCGCGCTCCTCGCCAATCCGAAATCACAAATCTTGAGATCGCAGTTGGCATTCAGGAGCAAGTTTGATGGCTTGAGGTCGCGGTGGAGTACCTCGGCCGAGTGGAGTGCTTTGAGACCGCGCAGGGTTTGGTAGATGAAGTACTGGCAGTGGTCGTCGGAGAGTTCTTGGGTGCGAATGACGCGGTGCATGTCCGTCTCCATGAGTTCCTGTAAAAAATGCGCACCCAAGAAATTCAGCAACCTATTACTGATTTTCACCTCTGGCAGGGAGAGAATAGCAACTCACCTGGACAAGGAATACCTCGGTGAAGGCATCGTACGAGGCAGGCTTGACGATGTCCAAGATGGAGATGATGTTCTCGTGGTTGAAGTGACGGAGCAGCTTGATCTCGCGCAAGGTGCGGAGACAGAACATGGAGTGGTCAAAGGGTGTGATGCGCTTGATGGCGACGCGGGAGTTGGTGGGGACGTGAATTGCCGAGCTGTTTGGGTCAGAAGACGGGAGAATGATGATTAGAGGGCGATAGTGAAGTGTTTGGTGCGGATAGAGCAAGATCTCACCAGACGACACCGTATGCTCCTTCTCCGACGACATCGACGATCTTGTATTCTGCTCCTACATTGAAGAGATTTGGCTGAGCCTGTGCCTGGCCGTGTGCATGCTGTTGCTGCTGCGGTTGCTGTTCTTGCTGTTGAGTGGACGCCATTGCTGAGGGTGTTGTTCTTTGGGTGTTGGTCTGGGCTTGTGGTGGTAGTGGTGGGTGGGTGATGATGGTGGTAGTGGCGAGAGCGATGGCTCAGGGTAGAGTTGAGTTGAGTGAATCAGCAAGGGACAAGGAGATATGGAGAGATGAGGTTTGCTGCAGGTGGGCGGTGGTTGTGCAGATGAGGTTGCTGCTTTCCTTGGCTGCGAGGGAGAGGGTGAGCTTTTGAGCTGGATTAATGGATTGAGTAGCTCTGCAGACAGAAGGAGAGATGGAGGGGAGATTATTCGAGGAAGAGAAGAAGAGGGAGAGAAATGCCAACTACTTAAGATGGGAAAGCAGTCAGTGTGTGTGAGATGGAAGAGAGAGAGAGAGAGGTGCGCGCGGTTGAATCTCCTGGGCAGAGGCGTGTGCATCTCATATCCCCACTTTCACTTATTCTTTTTTCAGTGGTAAAATCCTCCGTTTCGGGACCGCAATCAGTTTTTATCCGAGGGCGCAATCTCAAAGAACGCCGTCAACCGCATGGCTTCCATCTTCCTCACCGCCGCCTTCCATCCTTCCGAAGACCTCTTGCCTCGACCCACCACGATCGTCGCCGTCGCTACCAGCATCATTCATCAATCAGTTAGCAATGCTCAAATCAGCAACGGAGCACCGCGCTGAACGCATGAACGCTCATAAATGAACCAAACTCACCCCCG
This sequence comes from Tilletia walkeri, assembly GCA_009428295.1. NCBI lineage: Eukaryota > Fungi > Basidiomycota > Exobasidiomycetes > Tilletiales > Tilletiaceae > Tilletia > Tilletia walkeri. The sequence continues at coordinate 65,760 of RDSH01000103.1, forward strand.
CTCTCTTGTCCAACCACGCACGGATCGCCCAGTTCCAACACCGTCCTGCCAGGCTGAGACTGAGGAAGGGCCCGAGATGCGACGACTGGTCCTCTCAGATCTCTCTCGGCGTCAGGACTGCTGCTAACCAGGCGACGTACATCCAGATGTCCGGATGAGTAATGATCTCCTGTTGGCTCTCGGGGTTGACAGAAGCCCGCCCTCGCTAGGATGGAAGGAAGCTGTCAATCTATAATGGAGCAGAGTGATCCCAACGCCGAACATCCAGGAACCACCATCGCTCTACTTGGGGCCTAGGATGACAGGCGACAGCGCGACAGGATATTATAGCCCATCTGAACATCTTACGCGAACTGCACCTCTCACGCCCCATCTACAATGACAGCAAGGGGCGTCCAATGATCTTCCTCGTTCGTACGTCAACCATTCTCACCTTACGAACGGAGCTTGAACGTGCCGGTCTAAAGTGCTTACATAATCTTCTACGCCCAAGTTTTAAAGTTTTTGATCTGCAAAATTCCGAGCACCTTGCTCCAAAAAAAAGGTCGACCTTGGCCAGCTTGAACACCAGAAGAATTGACTTCAAGGTGTGGTGCTGAAAGAAACGAAGGAGAATGTCAGACACACTCGACGCACGCCTCGCTCTCAACCGCACTCTCCTCCAAGTCGTACAAGCAGGAGACCTAGCCGCTACCAAAGAATGTCTCAAGGCAGGCGCTGATGCATGGTGAGAATTTTATATACCATCCTTCCCTTCAGAAACATAGACTCGCTGAACAACTGTCATTCCCCATTTGAGAGAGCCTAGGTTCGAATCCGACGAAGAAGATGGACTGGGATGGAGTGCACTCCACCTCGCCGTAGTGGCCAATTCGCCTGAGATCGTGCAGTTCTTGCTTCAACGGGGTGCCATTTGGAACGCAGGTACGTTTGGGGTTCCTTCCCTGTTGCAATGATGATGGCTGATGCGACGTTTCCTGAGGCATCTACAGTCGATCCAAGAGGATTCACTGCCGCCCAGCTGGCATGGTCACTCAACTACGTCGAATGCTATCAGCTTCTATTCGAAGGTGAATTTCTCTCCTCTTTCCGTCTCCACCATCCGTTTGCTAAACATCTTCCATTCTTCCGATAAGAGGGAGTAAGACACTCGATGCTCATGAACATGCTTTCAGCGGACGACGGCGACGACGACGATGCAGAACAGGCCGAAGATGAAGTCGACCCTGAGTCTGGAGCGATCACTCTCCGACCGGAGGGTAACGAACTAGCCAATTCAAACGCAAAGTTCCTCCAGAGTCGACTCATCTTCGTCACTGACGACGACGGGAAGGAGAGAGTCCTCGATGGGGATAGCAATCTGGTCATGGCCGCTTGGGAGAGGTGCGTCGTTTTCGAACATTCTTTCTCACTTTGAGACGAACCTGAACACCCTTTCCTCTGAAATTTTAGCGACATCATGGACCGCACAGCCAACCTCCTCTGCGCCGACCTCCCACCAAAATTCAGCGTTCTCAACATCGGCTTCGGTCTCGGCATCGTAGACACCTTCTTCCAATCCTACCGTCCAGGAAGACACGTCATTGTCGAACCTCATCCGGATGCATTGGCCTATCTACGCTCGAAGGGTTGGGCGGAGAGGGAAGGGGTTGAGATTGTTGAGAAGAGGTGGGAGGAGGCTTTGTTGGATCCTGAGTTGGGGAGCTTTGATGTTGTGTACTTTGATACGTATTCCCAGGACTACAAAGGTGAGTGGGAGACCTGTGGGCGGGGGGTTGAAGAAAAGCGAGAATAAGACCGCCTCAAAACGCACTTTAACATATCTTCTTTACAGATCTGAAGAAATTCTTCGACGAAGTCCCTTCGTTGATGAACGGACCAGACGCACGTTTCTCTTTCTGTGAGTAGTAAACAAATCCCTTCCTATCTCTCCAGACTTGGTCCCCTTCCGCTCACTCACACGATCCCCAAAAAACGCCATCCCACAAGTCCACGGCCTCGCAGGCACGAACGACTTCCTCTACGACGTCTACACCCGCCTCTCCGAGCTCGATCTGCAATCGATCGGCCTCTCCACCCAATGGCACGCCGTACACCCGCAACTGACCGAGGAAGTCTGGAGAGGCGTCCGACGCGAGTACTGGAGTCTTCCCAGATTCTTGATTCCTGTTTCCCGAATGAATCTATAGATCCCTTTACTTTGCTTTGCCTTTTCAGTAATGGTGTGAAGAAGTACTGTGTGTGTTGGAATGAAGCGGCCAAGAGGGCCGAACACGAACGAACCCTTCTTTTTCTGCTTCTGCGATCTTTGGATATGTGGTAAGGAGTTACAGTAGGGAAGCTCAACGCATCCAATCAACACGCTCCCTACGTCCGTCGACTCAGTCGGACCGTACCACGCGAGCCACTCGAGGAGCCCTTCTCGTTCACTTCCGTCACAGCAGCAGCCGAGACACCAGGACCATCCACTCGTCCCAAGCCACGCGTACGCGCCCCAGTACTCGTCGAACTCATCTTCTTCTTCTTCTTCTCTCCGTCAATTTTAGCAGGTGAAGCAGGTTTGCCCTGCTTCTTCTTCGACGCCATCTTCACCGTCGTCGTCGTCGTCGTTGTTCGCGCTTCAGTTGTAGCAGTTGTGGGAGGAGGGGAGGCGATGCTGGGCGTCGTGCTTGAGCTATCGCGATTTGGTCGAGCTCGGAGTGTTCGGGTTGAGTAGGAGGGAGGGAGTTCACCGACCTCTTCTTTCTCCTTCTCCTCTCCTTTTGTCTTTGTCCTCGTTCGTTTCGGCGCCGGTTCGACCACCTCACTGCTTCCTCCAGAATCTTCGTCGTCGTCTTCATCTTGAATTTCTACCACCCTCTGCCGTTGTTTCCCCTTGACCGTCACCGGGATATGACTCTTCACCGTCCGGGCAGAAGTACCGCTCTTACTCGCTCCCTTCGGACTCCTCGCCTTCGACGCAGCTGAACCCTTTCCCCTGGGTTTCTTCGCAGGCTCCTCCTCCTCCAGATAGCCCTCCTCCTCAAGAGATTCGCGCTTCTTCCGCTTGCGGGGAGTAGTCTTTGGCGAAGAGCTCGTTTTCTTCGTCGGCTCCGATGATGATGGGCCCTGCTGCGCGCTAAGTCCTGAGTTCGAACTGAGTCCGTAAACACGTGAAAGCTGTGCAGGGGGCGATGGTGGTCGTCCCAGTCCATCCTCATGAGCATCAGGCGCAGCAGCAGCAGCAGCAGCAGCAAGGTTGGAAGAGGATGCATGAGGTGAAGCGGGCCAGTCCGGCATCAGTCGGACCCTTGGAACAGACGGTGATGGTTCGTTCGTCGGAGGTTGAGGAAGTTTGGAGAGTGCTCGAGCGGAGTAGGTAGCGTGGGCACGTCCGTTCGTCCTAGTCCTGGAAGAACTGGGCATATCCCCATTTCCGTTTCCGTTGGAGACGACGCGACGCGTGGGAAGCGAAGAAGGACCCGCTCGAGATGATGATGCACCCGCACCCCATGTATCTGGAAGACCGGGACGGGATGTTATAGCTGGGGAGTGCAGAGGTCGCCAAGAACCTGGTAGCGTCGCGTATGGATTATTCGAAGCTGCGCGGGATGGCGGAACGAAGAAGGGAGGTGGAGAACCCGATCTAGACCGTCCATCAACCGAACCATCCAACTCATGCACCTCAATTGCCTGTGCTCTTCGTTCAGCAAGTTTAGTTTCCAGCCAGACGATCGAGGTCCGTATCCGTTCGAAAGCAGATTTGGTCCCCTGGCTGAGCGTTGGGGGGATTCGTTGGGAGAGGTGTGTGAAGAAGAGGAGGGAGAGGAAGTTGAGTCCGTGCAGACTTCGGACGACACGGGTAGCTACTGCGTCGAGGAGGGGCTCGTAAGGATGGACGAGGGGTTCCAGTACGGAGTGGAACAACTGCGAGGCAGCCTGTAAAGGGAATGAAGCTGTCAGTCATGGTGATCTATCGACGATTGAAATTACTTGCTATTGACTCACAAAGTCATGACTGACGAGAAGCCAGAAAAGGAAGAGAGTCTTGGCTGTGTCGTAGAAGAGGATCCACTGTCCGAGACCATCGAGGATACCCTCTGCGCGTCGATATAGCATCTATCAAAGCAGAGACCTTCGGGGATCAGCACCCGACTTGAACAAAGGTGTGGAAGAAAAGTGGGTTCAGACTCACCCATACAAAGAAACGAGTCAATATGGACCGCAAGACGTCCGCTCGATCTTGTTCCTTCCTCCTAGCTGGTCTGGCCCTTCGAGCATTCGGATTGTTCATCCGTCCGTTTGGGTAGGCAGGTTGGCGAGCTTCTGGCCTTCTACCATGACTGATAGCTTTGTGGGCGGCTCGGAGGGAGAGGAGCAGACTGTAAAGTTGGGGAGAGAGCGTTCATTCAGTTTTCTAAAGAAGAAGGAATTGTAAAGGAGGGATGTTGAACTTACTGGGTCCAGCGGAGGAGGACGATGATCAGTCCCATTGTAGGAATGCTTTGCGTCTGTCCAGCCGGCGACGAACTGAAGAGGGGTGGACCTCAGTATGCTACACTCCCAGCCAGATCTCTCTCCGCAGTCAGCCAGTCAGCACTCCTTCAGTCCTTCTTCTGCCACAGCATCCTCTACTGGGATCGAGACGGAGGCCATCGTCCTACCCGTTCTTCCAGGATGGGGGCTACCGCGAAAATACGGTCGAAAATACGGTGGTCCAATTTGAGCAGATGGTTTATATTTTTTGACTGGTTTGAATCAACATCAAATTGGGCGTATAACTCAGTTGGTAGAGTGCTCGCTTAGCAATGGGACTGTTGTCCGACTACATGCGTGAAGTCTGGCGTTCGAATCGCTATTCGTCCATCCTTTTCTTTTTTTTTATTTATTTTGCTTCTTACACTGATCTGTCTTGGACTTGCGGAAGCTGTGAGATCGGTTGGATTTTTCTTCCAAGATGTGGGGTTGTGGGTCGAAGTCACGTGTGTACAAGATGGGGATGATGTTTAAGACTCGCTTCCCCGTCGTCATGGAGAACCATCACTTTCCTTATCATTCCCAACGCACCTCCTTCTTCTTCAGCAGCAACAACCATGAGCACAGCATCGCAGCAGAACGCCCAGGCTGTAGAGTCCGCCTATTACCCCAACGGCAGCATCGCCCGCAGCGACACCGACAGCGCTCAACAACTGCACCAACAGCAACAGCAAAACCAACACGGCAGCATGAACGGAAGCGTCAGTGCCGGTCGCGGTGGAGGATCCTCCATCTCAGCCGACGACGACGACGTTGACGGCCACAACCACAACCTCCGCGGCCAAGACGGCACCTGGCCCGTCACAGCCGACAATCTCGGTCGCATCCCACAGGCGGACCAACTTGCGCCGGGCATTCGACTTCCCAATTCCGTCGCGCAGGAGGAAGGGCCGGAAGATGATGACGATGAGCAGTATGGACATGGCGGTGCGGCGGATGGTTTGGCGTCCAGGAGGAAAATCGGTCCGACGCATGTGGGTCATTTTGGACCGCATGGCGCACCTGTCCGTGAGGATCTCCCACGTCCGAAAAGATGAGAAAATGATGGCCCCGAATTGTTCTTGCTGATCACCCCTTTGTTTCTCCCCCTTTGTTTGATGGCGGATTGCAGCGGGCGTTCCTCCCGAGTTGGATCCTCGAGCGGCCAAGTTCAGACGTCCCACCTCGCCAGGCGCAGCTTCCGTCTTCTCGCTCGCCGTACAGCCTCCCGCCTCTCCCAAGGCAGCACCAATCGACGGCGACGGAACAGACAACGGCGCATACGTCACCACACCCGGCGCAGAACTGCCTTCCCTTTCTTCACGCATGAGCTTCTCCTTACCCTCACCTAGCGTGAACAGCTCTTCGGCTTCGATCTTCTCCGGTCCGCCTAGTGCGTCTCTGGTCGGTGGGCTGGGTACGCCCATGGGTCCCGGTCCTGGGATGAACGCCTTCAGCCCTTCGATGACGGGTATACCTGGTATGGGTGTGCAGGTTCCTGGTGTTGCTGCTAGCATTGCTGCTACGGCTGGGTCATCCAGCTCTGCCTCGAGCGTAGTCAATTCGCGTCCCAACTCCATCCGCGCGCCTTCGCCTCCGCTGAGTGTAGTCAGCGCGCCGGGAAGCGATGTCAGTATGGGTCCTCCGTCTGCTACAGCATCCTCGGTGGTGCCTGCCCCTCCACTCTCGGCTTCGTCGGGATTCTCAACCTCGTACCGGACATCGGGATACCAGGCTGGTCCGAGTATGCTCTCCCGCCAGGCTGCCCTTGTCAGTCATGCCCCTTCCGAAGTCGGCAGCGTCGAATCTTCATCCTCGCTCGACGCTCCTCTCTCCACCAGGGGCGGCGGGATTGGCTCGAACAATGGGGACGGCATGGACATGGAGACTGATGCTCGACGGCCTTCTTACGATGACGAAGATGGTGAACCGGATGATGGGGATGTCATTTCGCGTCGCGCTAACAACATTGAGCGACAACGGATGCGCGAACGTGAGCTTTTGGGCGGCGAAGCGGGTGTGGGTGGTCTCTCTTCCCGTCCTCCTGCCATTCCTTCCCTCGCTACTCTCATGCGTCAAGACCGAACGGCAGGAGGTTTCGGATCAGGGATCTCGTTGCTCTCGCCCTCTCGACCTGGTAGTACCGCTGCGACGATCGGAACGGCTTCCCCACCTCAATCTACGATTTCGAGCTCGGATGAAGGGCATGAGATGTCTTCGCATTCTGTGAGGAGGGATAGTGGGTTGGGTGGGGGGCATCATCATCATGAGGATACTGGTGGCTCGGCACCTTCTTCGCCTTTGTATGGTCGCTCGCAGATGCAGACGCCGCCTCTTCGTCCTTCGCCTGCTTTTGCGTTTGAGGCTGGAGCTGCGGGAGGAGGATCGGCGGCGGGTAATCACCCGCCTGTTGGATCGTCATCGACTTCGGCTACTAGGAGTGGTGCGGCTGTTGGGTTCCCTTCGGCAGGCGGCGGGAGGGCTCAAGGCGAGCTTGGTGTGCCATCTTCGTCCTCGGGGGCGGCCTTAGGAACGGGCGACGTTGATTTTGCGCACCGCTCAAGACGTTCTTCTATCGAGAGTACGGAAACGATTGCTAGCTCGCATCGGCCTGTTTCGAGCAGTAGTGGGGCTAGTGATCGGGATGATGGTGAGGCTGGTGGGGCTGAGTATTGGCCTGTGGGTGCTGCTGGGGTTGTGGATGATGAGACGATGGGGAGTGAGTTGAGGCAGGTGCGATTGGAGGAGACTGTGCTTTTGGATGGGCCTCAGATTGGATTTGGGAAGCCGGGGACGCCGACGGGTGAGGAGCGGATGCAGTTCTGATGGGGCCCCGCTGTTTTGCTAGTGGGCAACGGCGGCGCTTTGCTAGAGATCAGGAACATTTGGGACTCTAGACTTACGGCAAGGCGTTCATCCTCCATCCTCAGGTGTCAGGAACGGTCCTTACACCCCCCTTGAATTCCTGACCCTTTGCTTTCATTCCGTCCTTTCTATTTTGCTCTCTAAGCCACTGTACGCTGCATGAGCACGGATTCCCCCTGCTTGTTCTCTCTTTCTTCCGATTGAACTCAAACGAACAAGTTGATCTCGAAGAACGTCTTTGACTATTGCCGAATGGAGATCGGTGGATCAGACAGGTGTAGAGGAAATGACAGACTCGAGTGCGGTGAGGGTTCGATTGAGGGTGCGAGTAATGGTTGCGGGAAACACATGAGGGGAGTACATAGTGATCAGTGACAAGGAGAGAGTATGAGAAAGGGAAAGGGAGAATTGAGGAGGAGGAGGAGATGGGCTCGGGTGCGCTCGTGGGTGATGGTGAAGAGGTTGCAGGAGGAAGAAGAGTAAGGAGAGGTCGAGAAGGTCGAAGCCGATATCGATGCCGATGTCGATGTCCGAAGAAAGCAAACCATGTTGCCGATGGCAGTCAATTCTCCGAACTCTTAGTTTGGAGTTTTCTTGCCCTTCCCGTCCTGGTTTTTTCTCGGCCGTAAGCTTTTTCTCGATCACCAACCAACATTGACTGATAGAGCTCCAAGAAAGTGCAACTCATGCCAGAATGTGGTCCTATATGACTCGAGGACGCTTCTCAGCGCGCGCTCAATACTGAAATAAAAAGTGTTGTAGCGGCAAATCTGTGCCCGCTGGATGGCAATCGTCGTTTGAACGCGTGTGGCTGGTCGCCTTGTCGGGTCCGACAAGAAATGTCACCACTCGCCATCACCGCTCACCGGCGTCACCGCTCACCGGCGTCACCGCTCACCGCTCAGACTCAGTGAAAATGGGCAGGGCTCAGTGTCAGCCTCCGGCGGAGTGGTTGAAGGGTGGCGAAGCCACCCTGATGCCACGTAGCTGGCGCGCGACGTAGCTGCAGTAGTTCAATTCAAAGTCATCAACGATCAACCTCGCACATACACACTACCCACCACTCAGTAGTCACTAGTCACTACTCACTACTCACTACTCACTACTCACTGCTCGCTCAGTTACGTTTTTCCAAGTTCCAACTGCTTAGTAGACAGTGTGTCAGGGTATAGTACGAGTACTTTACCACACAATCACACATAAAATGAAAAAATGTAGAGACTATAGAGTACAGACTAGAGTGGGCAGTGGCACTCGGCAGTCACTGAGTCATTACGTATCACTAACTCAGTACTCGCTCATGGCTGAACGCGCTCAACTTGGATTAAAGTTTGAGATCTCAAAGCTGGCGCTGAACAGCGAAAAGGCTGAAGTCTTTGAGTTCGGGGAACACTCTGGACCCACATGGTCTGGTCCAGGTCTTGGATAAACGTGCAGTATCTGAGCAAAGAATAGGAAAACGGAGAACTACTCACCCCTGTGGTTAAGGGCCTCGGCCCCCCACCATCCCCTGCATAGAAGGAAGGACCAGGACTGA
>RDSH01000104.1:0-73552 GCA_009428295.1 Tilletia walkeri
TCTGGGCGATTTTTACCCACGTGGGTAAAACGGTTTGGGTAAAAGTTGGCGTTTGGAGTGGGTAAGAGTGGGTAAAAACTAAAAAGTGGTGGTTATCTGTCCTCCACAAGAATTTTACCCTTGGTGGGTAAAAGGGAGTGGGTAAAATTCGGTGGTGCCGGCCGCCCCCCAGCATCAGAGCAGTGTAGGCCAATTTAACCTTATTAAATCCCGACTTTACATTTTTTTCGTCCAGAATTTTCTCACCAAGACGAAGTCCCTCAAACCAGCTTCAAACATCCGCAAAGTCGACCTGAATGCTAGACAATAGCTGTTGCACATACTGGTGAAATTTTACTGCAGTTTAATATGTGTGTTGCTGAGAACGGTGCTGGGGGCCGGCCAAATGACCAAAACCGCCCCGGGGCGGCCAATAGAATCGCCCCAATCCGCCTCAGACTCGTCAGACTGGGCGACCACGTGACTCCCATCTTCCACTTCAGCGCATAACCGGATATTTTCGTGCAAAAGAACCGCTCCCAACGATACGAAATCAACGAGCGCTGCATATCGCGATTTGAGGGTGATCCGGAGATTGATGTTACTTAGTGTAAATCCTACTCTGTATGCTGTATGTACAGCCCCGTATGTGAAGGCTTGCAGGTGCTGTGCTCAGTCGTTTGTTCTCGGCGTCCAACTGAAAGGTTGATGGAAACAAGAGCGAGAATGTGATGCTTTACAGCAGAGGCTACATTTGAATGCAGTATATAATTGTAACTTAGGTGTTCCTGCCAAAATTAAGGGACACTCTGTCCGAGAGGTTAAGGAGACTGACTTGAATTGATCGCATATCAGTTGGGATTTCCCGCACAGGTTCGAATCCTGTGGGTGTCGAATGATTTTCTTTTTTCTTGCGCATACTTCAGCACACAATTTTGCTCCTCTTCCCTTGCTTTTCCTATTTTACTTCGCGCATCAACGCCAGCTTTTGATTTGAGGCAATCCAAAACATCAAGCGCGGCTCTGTTCGACGGGAGTGTATGTTGTATTTCACGCCATCTCAATAGGCTGATATGAATACTCTCTCTCCCGACTTCTTCTCCTCCGATCGCCCAAGGACGTCACCGCCTCCCACACCGTACCAACCACAGCCGATCCAACAACACGCCACCCCGCCCTACCTTCACCCTCGTCGTTCTCCATAGACCCCTCTCGCAGTCCGACGGCCCCAATCCCATCCAGATGCGCAGGCCTCCTCCACCACTTCAACGTCAAGCTACTCAACACAACACTAACCGACGAGAACGCCATCGCCGCACCGGCCATCATCGGATGCAAATGCCATCCCCACGGTAGTCCGACACCCATCGCCAACGGGATCCCAATCAGATTATACACCGTCGCCCAGATGAAGTTCGCCTTGATCTGACGGAAGATCCGACGGGAGAGGAGGAGCGAGGCGGGTACGTCGAGTAAGTTGGCGCGCATGAGGACGATGTCGGCTGCTTCCATTGCGATGTCGGACCCTGTTGCTAGGGCGATACCCACATTCGCAGCGGCCAGTGCGACCGAGTCATTGATCCCATCGCCGACCATCGCTACGCCATGCTTGACCCGGGTGGTCCGACGGGGTGTTGCGCTGCCGTCTGAGGGCGGAGGGATTTTAGCACTGGGCATACGCTTCGCGAAGAGTTCCCACAAGGAGGACTGGTTCCGGATATGTCTCCGGATGGGCGTGGCTGGGGTTGTAGGCGTCAGCCAACCGTCCGATCCAGGCGTCTCGTTCCGAATGATCAGATCCTCTACGCTGTCGTTGGCAGATGGGACGATCATCTGTGGTAAGCCACCAACTCTGCCATCCGATAACGAAATGGCGCCCTTGAGCCCACCCCTTCCCCGCCCACCACTTTGCTGAGCCCCAACCTCCTCCTCCCCTTCCTCCCTCAACCGCGCCACAAGACTTCGTTTCCCATTCGGACTCATCCCAGCATGAACATCCGCTTCTTCAATCCCCACCAACCTCGCGATAGCCTTAGCAGTAGGCTCCGCATCACCCGTCAACATCCCACACCGAATCCCCATCGCCTTCAACGCCGAGATCGCCGCTCGTGCCTCAGGCTTGACCCGGTCGGCCAGGGACAACACACAGGCTAGGTGCGTACCGTCGAGAGAGACGAAGACGACTGTATGTCCCGAGGCTTGCTCTGTCCGTCTGAAGGAAGCGAGCGGGGCGGGGAGTGCCCCTACGCGATGCTGATGCGAGGATGATGATGAGAGATGGGGTGAGGTAAAAGAGGACGAGGAAGAGGCTAGGAGGGGTCCTACGACATGTGCATAGTTACCCACGCGGACCAAGTGGGTCGTCCTTCTCCCGCCAGGGGAGGACGACACCGTACATCGGCCCTGCACACCCAAGCCCGTCACGCTCTCGAAGTCCTCTACTGAACTCAACGAAGCGCCCTCGACTCCCATCCCCATCTCAGGTCGATCGAGTAAAGCAGCCACCCAACGCGCGATGGCGTGTCCGAGTGGATGTTCGGACTTGTTCTCCAGTTGACCGACAATTTCGAGTAGCTGTCTCCGCGTAAGTGATGGAGTTCCCGAAGTCGCCGTTGCTGAGGTGGAAGGAACGACGGACGCGTCCAAGTTGAAAAACGCCGTCTGATCCAACCCGCCCGTCCCCGTGTGGAGTTCGACACTCCCAGCCGCAGGCGTCGGCGGACACTGATGCGCACACCCTTCGTCCATCCAATGCACAGCCGAGACAGAGAGTTTGCCCTCAGTCAACGTCCCCGTCTTATCGAACATGATCCGATCAATCGTCGCGCTCGCCTCGAGAGGCCCCCCACCCTTGATGAGAATCCCATGTTGCGCACCTACACCGGTCCCTACCATCACTGCTGTAGGGGTGCTCAACCCCAACGCGCAAGGGCAGGCAACGACGATGACGCTGATGCAGAGACGGAGACAGACCATGAAGCGACTTGCGCCTTCCTCCTGAAAGACCCTAGGCAACCTCGACGCGTCCTCCCCACCGACCAAATGCGAGATCGCCATCCAACCCACAAAAGTGATGAGACCGAGCAAGACCACAGTCGGGACGAAGTATCCGGCTACTCGATCTGCAAAAGCTTGGATGGGCGCCTTGGATGTCTGGGCTTCTTCGACAAGCCGGACGATCTGGGCAAGGGAGGTATCTTTGCCTGCGCGCGTGACGACAAAGTCGAAGCTTCCCAGGCCGTTCACTGTTCCGCCGATTACTGCTGATCCTGCGCCTTTGGCTACAGGAACGGGTTCGCCTGTGACCATACTCTCGTCTACGGTCGAGGAGCCGCGTACGATCGTCCCGTCCGCTACAATCTTGTCTCCGGGGCTTACTTTGACGTAGTCGCCCATCTGAACCAATTCCGACGCGATCTTGCGTTCCTGAGTCGTCTTGGCTCCGTCCGAGTAGATGGTGGCCATGGTAGGGGTGAGCTGGATGAGTTTAGAGAGAGCCTCGGAGGTCTTTCCCTTTGCTGTATTTTCGAGGAATCGGCCAAAGGCGACGAAACAGATGAGCATGGTGCTCGTGTCGAAGAAGGTCGGTGGTTTGTGGCACTTCCCCTGCGAGACTGAGGCCGAAGACGAGGATGAGCAGGAGAAGAGGGTGAAGAGCATGGAGCTGACGGAGTAGACGAAGGAGGCTGTTGTCCCTAGTACGACGAGGACGTCCATTGTTGCTGAGCCGTGTTTGAGGGCTTTGTAGGAGGTGATGTAGAATCTCCTCCCTGCGCCAAACTGGACGGGGGCGGTGAGGATGAGACAGAGGATGTCTTGTAGGTAGAGATTAGCGATGGGCTGCCAATGGAGGATCGGTCTTGCCCAGGATGTTTTTGGGAGGACCATAGAGAGGAGGAAGACGGGGACGGCGAAGGAGAGACTGAAGAGGAAGACTCGGCGCCATTCTGCGATGTCGCGGACTCTACTTAGACTTTGGAGCTGGGTGGAGTTTGTGGAGTCGGTCAGGAGGGCATCGTAACCTGCGGCCTGTATAGACTCGACCAAATCACGCGGACCCAAGAGCGCGCGATCGAATTCGATCTGCGCTCGTTCCTGGTCGAGAAGGACAGAGGCGGAGAGGACGCCGCTTATGCCTCGCAGTGTATCTTCCAATGCTGATGCGTGTGTTGGGGATGTTAAGCCGTAGACGGTGATGGTGATGGTATCTTCCTTTGGTTCGTGGATTGGTTCCGCATCGAAGCCGATGTCTTCGATCTCGGAGGCGATTTGTTCGGGTGTCCATTTGGCGGGGTCGTAGTGGACGACAGCTTTTTCTGCGAGGAGAGCGACGGAGACGGCGATAATGCCTGGTTGTGTGCGCAGCATCTTCTCGATGGACTGTTTGATGGAATTAGAAGATTCGTCAGTATTGAGGCGGCGAGTTGTGAGGAAAGAAGAAGCGTACCTCTACACAAGCTCCGCATGTCATTCCTCCTACTTTGAATGTGTGCATGGTTGGGAGGAAGAGAGGGTCTGTGTCTGCGAGTCTTGGTGATGATGCGCGCATGGTTGGTGATACTGCTGTGTGTGTTGAGGATGTTGATGTTGAGGAGGAGGAGGAGGGGAAGTCCATGATGGCTGCTGTTGCTGTGTTGCTGTTGGGAGCAGCAGCGAGGTGAGATTAGGAGGTGCTGAGAGAAGAAGGTCTTGAGCGCAGAGGAGAGGGGATGAGAGATGCGAGTGCTGGAGAGAGAAAGCAGAGAATGGAAGTTGAGAAGCTGGGTTCCTGAAGAGCGAGAAGAGAGCAGTGCCGATGAGATCCAGGAGGTTGATGATGATGGCGAGTAAGGAGGAGGAGATGGTTTCTTTTCTGTGGTTTATGGAGTTGCAGCTGATTCGATTGATGGCGGAGATGGAGCAAGTGATTGTGCAATGCGATGCAATGCAATCAAGAGCCTCAGAGACGGTCGAGAACTTGCTGAGAGAGAGAGTGAGTGTGTTTGCTGCTGATCGTTGCGATGGTGGGCAAGTTGGGGGAAGAGGGAAGATGAGGAGGGGCCGACGCAGAGTGGGTCTCTCTCCAGCATCTCTCTCTCCAACATGACCTCAAGCAATTCAAGACACTCGCTCAGATGTCCATATGTGGATTCTGACGGGTACAAGCTTGGCTGCGAGAACATCAGACGATTCATACAATTTGGTCGATATGAAGAAGAGCAGAAGGAGAGGGAATAGCGGTCGAACGAAGATGACAGGCAGACGGTTGTATGGTTAGTGTCGAAATGTCAGTCAGTCAGCATCACTAGCCAGTACCACCAACCAGCAACGAACACCCAGCGCCCTTCTTAGCCCCAGACTATCTGTCCTCTCGCTCTTCCCCAGCAGCGACACCAGCAATCGATTTACATACTACTGCCCTGTCGTCCGGCGCAAGGGAAGAAAGATCGAGGTCGAGAGGAAAGGAAGGTGGTGGTGAATTTTAAAAGGCCGAGACGGATAAACTCTGTCACGTGATGCCAACACGCGACGCGACCATCCCAACACCAACAAACAAACAAAAACCAGAAAGAACAACACTCACTTCCTCCCTTCTCTCCACAGTCCACCCAATACATTCGTCAAAAGAAAGAGCCAGCCATGCCCACTGCTTCTACTGCAGTCGCTCCATCAGCGGTTCAGACACGCACAAGGAGGACCGCTACAGCTACTGCCAGCGCACCTGCTCCAGCTCCTCCTCCAGCTGTCCGACGACCCACAGCACGAACAACAACAGCTGCCGCACCATCAACTCGAACTGCAGCCACTTCCACCGCACAGACAAGGACAACTGCTACTACTACTACTACTACAACTGCATCAAATACCACCACAAGACCTAGGACACCAGTCAAACGAACAGCAACAGCTCAGACCTCGACAGTCGCCGCCTCAGCAGCAGCTCCCAAAGCCGCCCACAAGCCAACAGAAGAAACAGTATCAAATCCCAATACCGCCCGACTCACAGCTCTCAAGGCAGAATGCACCACAGCACACAACCAAGGCAGCAAATTCTACACAGACCGCAACTTCAAAGATGCCATCCCTTTCTTCCTACGCGCTATCCAGCTCGCCCAGGACGTCGAGTCCCAATACGCAATCCTGCGAGAAGACGCGTCCGAAGCTCAAACAGCCGCATTGGACGCTGCTCTGCTTCAATGGCAGCGTTTCAATATGCGCAGGTTGGACATCCTTGCGGCGTGTTATCGCATGAGCGGGCAAGGTGTGCTCTACTTTCAGACGACCAGGGAGGCTTTTAGAGCGATGCCTCGATCTCAAATCGAAGAGCTGGGTAACCTTCTCAACAACACGGGTCTCAGCGAGGCATTTGCTCTGCAGGAGTGGTCTCGACTAACGGCCATGGCACGCATGTGGTTCGACACAGCCTGCTTCGACACACAGTCCACCACCGCAGAGTGGGACGGCACTCCATTCGATGGGGATGCCTTCTTCCGCCTCAACACGGACGTCGAGAATGGATTCACCCTCGGCACCCATCGAGCAAAAGACGACCGTGCTCTGGCTTCTTGTCACGCTGCTCTGTTGGAGCACTACATGAACACCAGTCTCGAACTCAACCTCCACCGCGAGCACGTTCCGGACATCTGTGCGAATCTGTGGAAGTTCTGTCGGACGGTGTACGATGATCGGTTGCCCATCCGACGGGCACGGGCTCATATGCGGTTTCTCGAGATCAGGCTGTTGACGAGCCCTCCTGAACAAGAGGCAAGCTTGTTGCACGACCTCGCGAAAGTCTTGCAGGATCTGGAAGGCATTGTGAGTTCGGAATTCTTTAATTCGCGAACCGGAGTAAAGAGGGGTCTCTGACATCATTATCTTCACCCTCTCTCTCAGCCCGGCGACGACGACGGTCTCAGAAAATTCGTACCGCAGTACATGGCCAGCGCCTACCTCCTCCGCATCTCCATCTTGCACCACCACCACGGCACCATCCCCACCGACGGCGGACTCGATCTCGACGAGACCGTCGAACGAGCGACGCTCTTACTCCAACAAGTCCTCGATGCGTGTGAGCATGGTCGGGTCCTACCGGCTTCTGCGTCGAAGGGACGGGCGTCCTTGAGACCGACGGCCAGGGGGAATGTTGTGGGGGCTCCTGTGACGCCGCCGAGACAGGTCAAGCCGAATTCTGCTCTATCAGGTGGGAATGCGAATGCAAATGTTCGTCGAGTCGGAGCGGCGCCAGCGGCGACGGAGGGTCCTTCGAAGTCGACTATCACATCAACGACGACTAAATCCCCCCTCGACGACCCAGCGCGTCTGTGTGCGCAGATCGAGATGTGTTGCGAGATGCTGTCCGCCTCGGGACATGGACTTTCCGTACTCCGTCTGTTGCGGATGCTGAGACGTCTTCATCAGGTGGAGGCGATCAAGTCGCAATTGGATCGGAACGGGTGTTATAGGTGTTGTGCGCAGTTGGCGTCGATCTACCTCTCCCTGGGTCAAGTGAGCCGTGCGAAGGAGATGCTGGGTGAGGCGCAGAAGGTGTTGAGGATGCAGGATTCCGAGTCGGTGGGTGCTGGATCTGGATCTGGCTCGAAGGCGGTTGCTGTTGTTGTCGTCTCGCCGGATACGCAAGTCCGGTGTCTTATGGCCGAGGTGGAGCTCTACGTCGCACTCGGGGATGTGCCGACTGCGAAGACGAGCTACGAGTCTGCCATTCGTATCGGACAGACGATTCGTGGGGTCAAGCAGCAGTATGTGTGGCAAGCTGGGTTGGAGCAGTTCCAGAAACTCGAGAGGCAGGCTTTGGCTGCGCAGGCTTGTGCGAGGTTGCGGTTGGGGATGGGTGGGTTGGATGGGGCGATCCAGGCTGAGAATTTGTGTTGTCGGCTTTGGTATAAGTTGTCTTCGTTGATTGGGATGTTGACTGGTGAGGATGCGAAGGAGGGGGTTTCCGGTGGTGGTGGACGACGGGGGCCGAAGTCGTCGTCTGGCTCGTCCGGGGAGCGGTCTCGGAGTGGGGCGATTCCGGGCGTTGAAGATCCGTTTGGACCTGCTCCTGGGTCGGAGGAGGATGAGGAGGAGAAGGTGAAGGCTGCTATTGACTCGAAAGAGGGAGGACAGCATGCTCCGCCGGCGGCGGAGGAGATCGTGCCTACCAAGAAACCCGCACTTCAGCACGATACCCGGACTTTCCCCTCTCAAGCTATGGTCGGGGTGTACTGGCGCTGCGGAGGCAACTTGATCGATTCCCTTTTACGGTGCTCCCAGCTTCTTCTGACTCGCGGCAGCGGACGAGACGCGGAGCTTATGGCGATCGAAGCTGTGGATACCGCCTCAGCACTGGACGTCCCCATGTCCCTCTCCCGAGCACTACTCCAACGCGCGGAAATTCGACTCCTGATGGATCGTATGGACGAAGGCAATGCTGATCTCTCGCGAGCGAGGGAGCTCTTGAAGGACTGTTCGGGTGCGCCTGAGGCTGTGGAGACTGCTAGGATATGCGGGGATGCTCAACTTCGTGCGAAGGCTGCTTCGGAGGCTGTTAGGAGTTTTGGACAGGGACAGGCTGTGTTGGAGCAGATGGATGCGATGTATAGCTGTGTTGAGACGGTTATGTTGAGTCCGGCGGTGAAGCGGTCCAAAATCGTCGTCGGCTCGGAGGGGATGGTCTCGATCCCGCCTGATCGGGCGTTGTTGCCGAATGCTCAGGCTCGACTCCTTATACGACAGGCGCAGGCGATGCTTCTCAAGAACGACCGAGCGGCGAGTGCTTCCCTGCTAGAACGCGTTCTCAGTTTGCCGATTACGGCCGATGTGGAATTGCAGAGCAAGAATGTGCTCGGTCAGGTGGCGCTACAACATGCGGTCCGGAGTCTTTCGAAGCATCAGGTTCTGAACTCGCTCGTGGATTCGGTCGTGAGTGCTCCGATGATCTCGCAGTCTTCCAAGACGGTTCCTGCGAATGGGGTCAAAGCTGTCGTCAAGGCTTTGGTCTCGGCGCATGGTGCGTTCGCGGAGGCGATTCATTCCGGGTGTGGGGTGAGCGATGCGACACTTTTGAGGGAGGCGGTGGGTTCGCAGGCGCTTGTGGTTGCGGTCTTGCATGCGTTGGAGGTTGGTTCCAAGGCGAGTGCGCAGCGCGGGGATATCGCTTCTACGATGGACTTTGGGAACTCGGTCACCGTTTTGCGGGAGTACATGGAGGCGATTGGCAATAAGCTTTCTTGGGGCGAGTTGAGCCTTGAGGAGCCGAAGTGGTTGGGGGCTGTGCCTGCTTTGGATGGAAAGCAGGTGGGGAGGGGCAAAGGGAAAGGGTTGGCGCTGTTCGCGCCGAAGGTGGATAAGGTGGATACGTTCTGGTCTGGCGTTTATGCGCAGGGTGTGCAGGCGTCGCTGGCTGGGGACAATGTTGAGATTCCTCCAAATTGGTCGGTCGTCAACATCAGCTTCGTCAAGGCTCGGAATGCGTTGCTCGTCAGCCGTCAAGGTGGCGGACACCGGCCTCTGTCGGTTCATCTACCCGTGGATCGGATGAGTCGGCGGGAAGGGGAGGAGGAGCATTTGTCTATTGAGGCTGCGATTGAGCAGATGAGGGCTTTGACGGCTGCTATTAACTCGGGGATACATGGGGTTAAAGACGTTGAAGGTCGGGAGGCTAAGATACTGTGGTGGGAGGGCCGGAGGAGCTTGGATAAGGAGTTGGAGGAGCTCATGACTACGATGGAGACTACGTGGTTGGGAGCTTTCAAAGTGAGTTCCATATTGGGTGGGTTGGATGCTCAACCACATATGCTGACGATTGTTGTAACCAATTTTTACAGTCGATCCTTGCGGAACCGACTCGGGCGTCTGATGAAGATGTTGCGACGCTTCGGGACAAGCTTGCGGGTGTTCTGAAGCACGCTTGTGCGCCAAGCACCAAAGCTGGCGTGAACATCAAGCTTGACCGGGCCGTCGTTGAGTGTATTGCACGCTTGCGACCTGACACGGCTACCGATGAAGATCTGGAGGACGTGATCCATTTCGTTATGGATGCCTTCCAAGTTGGCGGCGCTCCTGTTCCCGTGGACGAAGTCGACATCGACGATTGTGTTGTCGAGGTTCGGAGTGCGCTCGAGGAATTCTGGAGCCGACAGAACAAGGCTGCAGCAGAGGGAGCGCGGCGTCCTGATGACGACCATCACTTGTTCCTGGTGCTCGATAAGGACGCGTGTGCCTTCCCCTGGGAGTCGCTGGCGCTCTTGCGTGATCGTCCGGTCAGTCGGATCCCGGGCGTTCGGTTCTTAGAAGATCGGATCAAGATGGCACCGCTGTTCTGCCCAGAACAACGGGAAGATGCGGCTGAGAACGGTCGTTACTATGACTTGGCGAATCCACGGACGTTTTGGCTCCTCAATCCGGGTGGAGATTTGAAGCGGACGGAGGGCAGGTTGGCTCCCTGGTTGGCGAAGAAACAAAGACATGCTGGCTGGCGCGGGATCACGGGTCGAATGCCGATTGTGGACGAGCTTCCCAAGGCGCTGGAGGAAAACGACGTGCTCACGTACTTTGGACACGGTGGGGCCGAGATGTACATCCGTTCGACCCGGATCCGGAAGTTGAAGCGGTGTGCGGTCACGATGCTCTGGGGCTGTTCGAGTGGCTTCCTGCGTGATCAGGGTGAGCTGGAGCGGGCGGGGACACCGTGCAACTACATGCTGGCTGGCTCTCCTGCGCTTGTGGCGAATCTGTGGGATATGACGGACTTGGAGTTGGATCGGTTGTGCGAGACTGTGTTTTGCAAGTTGGGGATGATGGAGGAAGGTGATCGGGCGGCGAAGAGTTTGGTACCTGCTGGGGGGCCAAACGGCGGCCCAGGAGGAGGAGGAGGAGGAGGAGGAGGAGGAGGAGGGCGAGCGATGTCGCTTACTAGGGCTGTGGCGGAGTCGAGGAGGGACTGTCGCCTGCCGTACCTCAGTGGTGGGGCGTGCATCACATATGGTGTGCCGGTCTACTTTGGGTCGGCCGCTTCTTCGTGAAGCATCATAGGACAGAAACAAGGACGAACTACCAACCATGGAATAATACCTTCCCTCTCTCCCTGTCAGGCGCATCCCACTGCCATCTAACATACTTCTTTCGACTTCATTTTGGCCATGAATTCCATGCTCTTTGGGTACTTTTCCTTGTGTTACGGTTGAGTACGGTTGAGTGTGATCACGGATTTCGAATGATCATCGACTGACCTCAAATCTTCGCGACTCTTCCGAAGTTGGCCATCGACTCGACCTCAGCATCGCTCTCGACTTTGGGAACGCTTCTTTACAGTCAACAAGCAAAGGCGAACACTCCCGACGATGCGCGCCAAGATCTCCCACATCGGCTCTATGCCGCTCTCCCTGCCGTCGTCGACCTCGCTCAAGCTCTTACCTTTCCCGCCCCACCCGAACCCGCTCCGTCCCCTCCCTACCGCGCTCGCCCAGAGCCGGACAGCGCTGGTGACGGGCAACCGAGGAAGCATCGTCGTGCCCGTTCCCAGCTTCTGCTCGCTCACAGTTGAGGGCGAGGACGGCGCTTTGAAACCCGAACCGCTCAGCTCGGTTCTGAGCTCGTTCCTAGGCGGCGCGACGAAGAAGGCGGCTCCCGCAGCAGCGGCAGCATCAGCAAGTGGACAGCAAGAGGAGGCCGCACCTGCGAAGATGCGACTGAAAGTGGAGGACTCGTCGTTGAAGGTTCAGCGGGCGCAATGGGGTCTGACGAGGGCACTCCTTGCGAATGCGCTGCACGGTGTCACAGAAGGTCACTCGGTCGTCCTCCGTCTGGTCGGTGTCGGGTATCGAGCTTCCGTCGAGACAGACCCATTCCCAGCGCCTGATGGGATCCAACAAGCTCTGAGCAAGGCAACAACATCTTCCGTCGCCGGTGCGGAGACGGTCACGCTCACGGGGAGCAACTGGGTGAACCGTGACCAGGTCGAGCTTTATCGCCGTTTGGTTGAGTTGGAGGAGCGACAACAGGCGGGCGGCGGCGGCGCGGAGGCGAAGCGGACACCTCAGCGATTGAACTTGAGGTTAGGATACAGTCATCCGATTGTGATGCCTGTGCCTAGGGGGATTGAATGCGCTACGCCTGCGCCGAATCGGATTGTGCTGCGGGGCAATGACAAGGCTGCGATTGGACTTTTCGCATCGCAGATTCGGAGATGGAGGAAGCCGGAGCCCTACAAGGTGAGAATTAGTCTTTCGTTCGTGGGAACGCTTCGTTGATTCGTGAACTGACAATGTTCCTGTTGTTTTTTTCACGTTGCAGGGCAAGGGTATCTTCGTTGGCGACGAGACGATCAAGCTCAAGACGGCCAAGAATAAGTGATGGCTTGTATGCGCTCGTCCAGGCAGGACTTCAAGTACTAATACAATGCATAGTGTACACTCGTTTATGAGGGGAGGAAGCTGTGTCAAGGAGAGCGAGTGGAAAGCGCGCGCGACATGCGTAACTTCAGTCCAAGTCTTCGATGTCTGCATCTAGATCTGGGCCTTGTTCTGTTCCGTAGTCGCTGTCCATTGAAAGTTGTGACGCGGCAGCAGCAGCTGCAGCCGCCGCCGCAGCCGTGCGTTGAGCGGCTGCGACTGTCGCGGGACGGACCTGCTCCTCCACGCCCGAAGCTGCACTGATGTCTACGTCGCTCCTGGTAACATTAGCGCCAGCACCCGCCCCGGCACTGTTGGTTGTGTTAGCGGTGTTCCGTCCGCGGCGAGCTCGACCTCGTCCGCCCGGCCCACCGCCATTGGTCGTTCTGCTTGCGTCTCCTGATATTCTTGACTGATTTGGCGGATAGTCTTCCTCTTCGTTCTGTGGGGATCCGAGGCAAAGTTAGAAGAGTGGTTGTGAAATATGTCCAAGCTCAGAACAGAAGATACCCACCGACAGCTCTTCTTCGTACGCCGTGCGCGTGCGACCGATCTGGACGTAGTGACGGTAGCCGAAGTTGACCTGCTCCTCTTTCTGTGAGATCCAGCGTGATGAGAGAATGAGTGAGCGTTCATTGTGCTTCGAGGTATACATGCATTTATCTTGCTCACCCTCTGCTCCAAGATCATCTCCTCTTCGCTGAGCTGGTCTGCGTCTGCATTGGTACCGAAGGGGGCGTACCCATACACCGCGCGTGCCATACGTTCCCGCTGGTAGTATGCGCCTCTACTGGGCAAG
Source organism: Tilletia walkeri (assembly GCA_009428295.1). Classification (NCBI taxonomy): domain Eukaryota; kingdom Fungi; phylum Basidiomycota; class Exobasidiomycetes; order Tilletiales; family Tilletiaceae; genus Tilletia; species Tilletia walkeri. The sequence continues at coordinate 13,150 of RDSH01000104.1, forward strand.
TGAGTCTGGCGTGCTGTCTTGCGTAGTGCTGCGTCTGCGAGGCTCGTCTGCTGTCCCTGACTGAGTGTGGAGTCAATGCCGGCCAGCGTGGGGACTGGAGTGGATGGTGAGGGACTGCGGGAGCGCTGGCGTGTGTGTGGGTTGGATCCCAGCAGCCAGAGCGTGCGCACTTCATCGAGGCCTGCCATGCTGCCGATGTCGAGATGGAGGTCCTCGCTGTCATGCGGCTGCCCCGTCGGTTCCCCTGTGATGGATGAAGGCGAGGGTCAGTGGGGGAGAGCTTTACCTTGAGCTGAGGATGATGATGAGCAGCAACGACCACAACACACTTGAAAGATGGCCGCAATGGAGGTGACGGGCAGCGCGGCATCGACTGCAACGTCCACCGCAGCGCCGACAATCACAGACGAGGACACGGCCACCGCGACTACCACAGCGAGGAGCAGCAGCGGGGGTGCCAGCAGTACCCATGCAGCATCCTCCCTCCCTCTCCGCAACAAACACTGTCACTTCGTCCTCCTCGCCGAGTTCGACATCGACAAGGGATCCACCCTCGCGCACCAGTACCCAGCACCCATCGAACATGATGACCAGTGAGCCAGCAACTGATCCGAGATCTCCATACCTCACTTGCGCAACTGAACATGCTTCTATTTCTTGATCCAAGCATACTGGCAGAACTCATGCTGCCCGACGGCGCCCATGCCCGCTCAGAGGACTGGACCATCTTCTTTCTCAAACAGACGTCTCCGCGCGCTCATCAGAAGCGCGTCTCCGTCCATGCCAACCTCAATGGCGATTCGGCGGCAGGGACACTTGCAAATGGCTCTGCAGCGGCCGCGACAACGGAGCCTGACTCTAGCAAGCCAATAGACACAGATATCGTCTACGTGCTGAATCTGGTGCGGACGAAGCACGACAATTCAGTCAGAAGGTGAGTACCATTCAGTCCCCACCGCGCAACATCAGAGCGCAAGCTAATTCCCCGTTGTGCATCTTGAATGCAGAGGCGCCATGGTCAAGGCGATGTGCATCGGAACTTCCCATCCTTACGTGCAAATATTCAAGCCCACTCTGCTATTGGCCTTGGACGACTACTTTGCAGATCCGGGCATGGACTGTCTCGCTCGTCTGTACGAAGCGATCAATGAGATGAATCTCACACCCATGCCGACCTTCTCCAGGGCGGAGAAGATGATCCTGCGCTCGAGCGAACGGAGAGATCTGTTTGAAGAGAGATTCGCAGTTGCGCCGCGTAAGGACGACAAAGAAGCTGTGTCTGGACCCAAGGATACACATTTCTTCGACACTACCATTACCTTCCGACAAATTTGCATCCCGATTCGGTTACCATTGACTACGTTCCCAGAGGAAGTAGGAGAGGTATGTAGTCCATTCCTCCTGCTCTCCCCTCAGCATTCTTGACTACAAACAGCTTACAATTACTGTCTCCGTTCGTAACACTTTTTGCAGTACTCCCTTCTGAAATTCATCCAAACCTTCTCCGGACCCAACTCAACCCCTTCCGGACCACAACATCCCCATCTGCACTCCAACGGATCGCTCACTCACCCTATCATCATCCTCTTCAACGCTATGGCAACTCAAAAACGGGTCATCTTCTTGGGTCACGGTCAACCCGCAAACGATGTCGCGACCTTTGTTCTCTCAGCATGCGCGCTCGCCAGCGGTTGCGGAGCTGTATTCCGTGGTTTTACAGCGCGGGCATTTCCCTATGCGAATCTGACCAGCTTGGACGAGATGGAGAAAGTGTAAGTGCATCCAGTGTCTATTTGATCTGTATCCTAGTCAGAGACTCACAAGTAATTTCACCATCAACAGACCGGGATACATCGCCGGCGTCACAAATCCACGTTTTGAGGATCTTCCAGCCTGGGACGTGATTTGCAACATCGAGACTGGCAAGATCACGATCTCAAAAGACATCGAGCCCGCTCCACCACTCGGCACTACCTCCCCTCGTGGAAACGCCCACAGTCGTCCAGGATTGCCTCGCGATCACTTCTCGAGCGGGAGTCTGAGCTACGCTTCGGGAAGTATGAGTAACATCGCCGCCGTACAGGCTCTTGCTAATAGTGCTGCGAATACAGACGGTTCCGGCGCAGGAGTAGGGACAGGGACAGGTTCCGGATCTGGATCGGGCTCAACTCCTTCTCACGCGCCTGGAGCGAGTGTAGCGAGCGAGTCTGGAGCCGGGGTTGTTGGCAGTCGCGCTGCCAGTGAGGCGGACTCGCAGAGCATCACAGGTGGATACAGTAGCTCGGGCGTGATGGGCACGTTGTCGCGTACCGGGACGACGCTGAGTTCTGGGAAGGAGAAGAGCGTGAATATCGAGGGTCGGCCTGATGCTCTGGACAATCTGTTGATCGAAGATGTGAGTATACCGGTGCTACTTTTCGGTGTCAAGTGTTTGCTGATGGTGGCTTCTTGTCTTTTCAGCTCGTATCTGCGATCCAGTCTCGCTACGGCGAAACATACATTCGCGCCCGTATCGTCGACTACGCGCAGTTCTTCGGGCGCGTCGTCTCCCGACACGAGGAGTACTTCTGGGGTCACACCAAGATTGGCTGGCCCAGTCAGCCTTTCCTCAACGGTCAACTGGGCAGTGGGCTCGTGTATGTAGATCGAGAGATGGAGATGCGCGAGATTCAGATCAATGCGATGAGAGCGGAGGGGTGGAGGACCAGCAGTGCTTATGCGCTCTTTCGACAGGTCAGTCTACGACTCACCCAAGGGTTGACAAGAAGGGTGCCTTTTTGCTGATCACTGAGCTGTGTCTTTCTCTAGGATGCGATACACCGCGAAGTTACTCGAGAGATTCGGACATTTGACTTCGTGCATCAGATTCAAAGATTACGGCGGGCGAAGCAGCTTTCTCATGGAGAGTCCGACCTGATCTTTGCCATGATTGCTAAATCGGTCAAGACTCCGGAGCAAATTGTCGAAGTGAGTCCATTTCAGAGCAACGGCCCTCTACACTCTCTCTATACAGCAGGTCCGATCTCACCCGTTGCCCATCTTGTTTCGCAGCTCTTATCTCACTTACCTGCACACACAGGCGGGCTCAGTCCGCTAGCCTACGGGCTCTACCACCCCGTTCCCGCGGTCCGGAACGCTATGGTCGAGTTTTTCGCCAACCTGTGCACCCATCCCGTCGCCCGCAAGCTGATCACGAATCTGAGTACCTTCCACCGACTCGCGCTAGCCAGGTTGCTGAACGAGCGTGAATTGCAAATCAATGCGTTGCGAGTGGCTCAAGGTCAACAGCAAGGGCACAACAGTCAGGGTCAATCTGGTCCTGGTTCCGGTCCGGGTCCGCAGCCTCGTGGAGGAGAGTCTCTCGCCAATGGGACGATGCAGGGTGGGCCTTCACGACTTGTTCCGTCTTCGCCTCCTCATCCGGCACCTTCGCACGCGCCTCCGCCGCCTCCACCATCTGGCCCGGCAAGCCGAGGAAAGCCAGAGGATAAAGGCGACGGCGGTAGTGTTGGGCCAAGTAGCGGGTTCTCCCTGTTGGAAAATGGGAATTTGGAACATCCCAGACCGGCTCCTGCACCGCCTACGCCCGCCCCATCTCATCCTCCTCCACCACCACCTTCATTGGTCAATGCTCCACCGCCGTTACAACCACCGCCGATAAGCCAGATACCCCCTCCTCCTCCTCCTTCAGCACCTGCGAGCTCGTCACTCTTTGCGAAGATCGCGAATCGGGCTCGGGCAAATTCCTCTGTGTCGACGCAGAGTTCGGGAGGGTCGGGAGCGATGTCGACTGGTTCGGCACCTGTACCTGTTGTGCCCGTGCCCGTCCCAGCTTCGAGATTCTCACTTGCCAAACAGCTGGATCTTCCGTCTCAAGGGACCGCAGCGGCGTTGAGTCGGACGTCGTCGCCTGCTACTTCGGCGGCGTGAGATGGGCGGGGGATACCTAGTGTCTGGAATTCTTGTTGTTCTTGTTTTTGCCTCTACATAACCCCCTCTTCTGTATTTTGTTGTAACGATAAGATATTCATTGATTGGCAAGCTCGTACGTGTGTGAAAGATGATGAGCGCTGTGCGGCTCGTGCAAGATTTTTGTGGTTTGAATTCTAGGACGTTTTTGTACGGTGGGAAAACTATGGCGTTAGGAAGCGTGAGGAAAAGAACCTCGAAAGTGGTGTTGGAAGACAGCTCCGGACGGAGGCTCGACGTCTTGGGCCCTGTCGGCCCCTTCTTCCCTATATCGTATCTTGTGTTCGTATCGTGACTTTGGAAAAATATCTGGTGAAAGAGAAATTGGGTACTTGTGCCTTTGGCGTTGGCGTTCGGTTGCCTCACGCCTCAACGCGGGACACCGAAGCATGTTGCCGGTTCGCCCTACGCTCCTCGATAGCGACCCTCCGAGTCTTTGCCCGACCGCTCTCCCAGATGATCTTGCGACTGCTGCGAGTGGCGAAGCTGGGCAGGCTGAGGCGTAGACGGCCTTCTTGCCAGCAGGCGTACACAAGGTAGGTCGCGATCGCGAGCCAGTAGAAGACGTACATCAGGATGGAACCGACGGTGGCCTGAAGAGAATCAAAATTGATGAGTTCATGGTAAAGTGGGGGAAGGAGGAGTGGGAACTTGGGTTTCTACTTACGGTGTTATTCCAGCCAACGATGGAGTTCAGCAAGGACCAGCCGCCCGCTGTGCCCGTCTTGTCCTCAGGGTTGCAGCAGTCTAAAATTCAAGGAAGAAAGGTTAAGATGAGAAATTCACAATCGCGAAGCGGAAAGGAGCTATATGTGGGCCTAACAGTCCACATTAGCATAAGAGAGGAAAAGAAAGATACGTACTGAAGTGCCAGACGTATGTCTTCCAGTAGTACGAGCCGGGACCGGAGCCACTCTCGGCTGCGGCACCTCCGACGAGCAAGACGTACTGATGGAATTCGAGCGAGTAGACGGCTCGAGAAGCCATTCCTGCGGCGATGAGGAGGAGGAACCCGGTTGAAGCGATGAGGAAGCTGTGTGGGATAAGGACAGAATGATTGTGAGAAATAGGCTTTGAGAAGGGAAGAGGGCGGGTAACACGACTTACAACTTGATTTGAGAGAATGAGCCGCCGCGGAAGACGAGGTAGCCGCACGCGAGACCGCAAGCGAAGCCGACAATGGCGGGCAAGGGGATGGAGGATGCCGGCAGACCGAGGGAGACACCGCCGATGAAGACGACGCCCTCTCTAGAGTATTCAAAGTGAAAATCTGCATGAGTCATTTGGGTCTCTTCTCTGAAAAACAAGTGCCTTCTGATAAATACTCACAGGCCTTCACGAAGGGTAGTGACGAAAGGGATGAGGAAGATTGCCATCGCGCCCTTTTGGGAGCTGAGCAACCTGTTAGGGTTGACTCGGCTCTTGATCTGGGACCACCTTGAAGACGACTTCTTCGCGACGACTCCCTCTTGCGCAGCGCCAACGACAGGGACAGCCTGGATCTCATCCGACGAAGAAGCAGCCTTACCGTCTTCGGAAGTAGGAGTGGAAACGCCGGTCTCACCCAACGCAGACAACGTTCCCTTACCCTCCTGCTGGTGAGAGCGGAAAGCGGCGTCGAGCTTCTTGCTCCATTTGGCTCTGCTCCTGTCGGCGCGGAGGATGGCGAGAGCCATGGGTGTGATGAGACAGACGGCGATGAGGTTGAAGATTCCCTCCCAGAGCTCTTCTGATTTGCCCCAGAGGTCGTTTGCTTGACTGTATAGGCACGGAGGCGGCATTCAGAAAGGGGGCTCAAGATTTGGGGTGAAGGGGGAAGAAGAGACAAGTCAATACGTACGTGTAGAAGACGGCGAGGAAGCCGGCACCGATGCAACAGGAGATAAAGAGGCCGGCGAAGGCACCAAAGAAGACCTAGATAAGAGGACGTAGCTGGTGTGGGTACTTTCGAAAATGACTTCCTTCTCTCTTTGTTTCTCTCCTCGCGTCCCATACTCCTAAGGCAGAAACTCACCAACTTTCTTAATTTCCGAATTAAGATCCTCCGCTCTCGTTCTGGCGTGATTGTCGTCTCTGAGCTGTGTGAGCTTTGTGAGGGCTTGACTTCCTTGACGAGGGACTCGAGCCTGTACGCCAACCGTCGAAGGATTGTCAACAAAGAGGCTTTGCAAAGGGTAGCGATAAAACAACTCACATTCCCAGTAGGATACCGATAACGAGGGCCGCCTCGAGGGCTTCGCGGAATGCGATGAAGAAGATGATAGGTGCAAAGACCTTGTTGCCGACCGGACCGCCTGACATTTTGGAATGATGTCTAGTTCTGTGTGGATTTCGTGAGAGCGTGAGGAAGGGAAGATGGTGTTGGAGGGGGGGGTGAGAGTGTCGTGAGAGAGAGAGAGAGAGGACGTGGGATTGAAAGGGGAAAATGGAAGAAGAGGAAAGAAGTTGAGTATAGAAGCTGTGAGGCGAGGCGTGAAGGCGTCAGATTGAGGGCAGAAATAGCGGAGAGCAGATCAATAAGTTGCCCTGGGCTATTCGAGTTTTTGATCTTAATGATTGGGCCTATCTCACCTTCTATCTATCGGTCTGCAGAGGGTCGTGAGGCGTGGTTGTGGATGCTGTGAGAGGATGGCAGGGAAGAGAGGGTCAGGAACGAAGATGCATGGGAAGATTTTGATCAGTGCAGCCCTAATGACTTGGAAACCCACCTGCAGTCAGACGCTCTTTCCCTGTTCAGTTGAGGCAGCAGGCAGTCGCGGTCGTCGGTGATGCTGGTGATGGTCGGCCTGATCAAGTTGGGATTGAGCAGGAGGAGGGTCGGAAGGTCAGGCGTCGCCTTGCAAGATGGGGAGGATCGGATGGGCAAGAAGTTATCGGAAGAGGTTTAAACCACAGAAATAGTTAGACCTTCGAATAAACCAAGGGAACTGATAGCAAACAAATGATGGAGCGGCTTTTGCTGTTTTATTGCAGTTCCTCTCGCTTCGACAGTCCCTCGTCCCATCCCGGTGCCCGTCCTCCAGCAGTCAACCCGGAGAGCAGGCAGAGTTATGGCTGTGTTCAGCAGGTGAAGGACGACACCTTTGCTCTGCTGTCTATATCTTCCACTTCCTTACACAAAACTCACTTCAGCTTCTGGTCGATTTGTGCAACGATTTTCTGTCAGCGAGCTCTGGAAATAGAAAACTGATAAATTTAGAGTGCGAAGGCTTCACTTTAAGTTTGTGTTTTCTCCTTGCAATTTGTTTCATCGGCGAACGGCGAATTGAATGGCGTCCTTCTAAAAGTGGCTCCTGCTTCCACCACCGCTTCCCAGTTCCGCGCCTTCAACGGAATAATCGAGGGAAGAAGATCTTCACCCGATCTTATCAGATGGCCATCATCCACCTCTTCCACCTCCTTTCCGTTTCCCGCTCTGGCAAGAACAGGGAGAGAAAGGGACCGCGGTCCGTCTCCATCCAGGAGGTTGGTTAAGGGGGTCCGTTCCTCCCTTTAAGCCAGGAACATTATTTCCATAGATCTAAACTTATAGCCATTTGGGGTAAAGAAAGGGTTCGTTAAGCGTTCGTTAAGCGGTAAAGGACAAAACTAAGAAACGTGTCGAGCGCGCGGTTACCCTACGAGGATCCTCAACGCAAGCAAGAACGAACGATGCCGACTTTTTCTTTTTCTTCTTCCGTCCCATCTAGGCGGAACATGAAGCCCGGCGGGCGGGTAGTAGGCGGCGTCCGATCAGCTCATTTTCTTTGAGGGAGACCGGCGCTGCTGTGTCAACGCCTTGGTACTTCTGCACGTCGTCGCTTGGGTGGGGGATTGATGGGATCGGCTGTACAATTTGGATTGAGGAAAAAATCACCGACAGCATTATTCTTTTGGGAGGTTGTTTCTTGAGCATGTTCGCGATGGAAGACGATGCTCCGGGACCTCCTCCTTGCCGCTCTGTGTGTCCGCGACGTCCACCATCCTGTCGCTCAGTAGATCAGATTCAGCACCTCAAGAATCAGTGCATCGACCGCCCTTCTCACAAAGGTCCAGGCCCTTCGCACAGAAGATTGAAGCAGAGAAGAGAAGAAAACCCATCTGTCGTCGGCCCATCGACCATCGTCCATCCACCCAAGTGTCGGCTGAAGCTGTGCCTGTACCATTGCTACATACCACTGATTCTCCATCGCTCCAATCTCGTTCCTGCGTGAGGCCGGCCAATACGTGAGTTCAGGCGAACATTGATTGAGAGCCTCAGTAGAGATCACGCTGAAGATGTCTCATTCCCTCAGCAGGATTTCCAACAACTAGAAGAAGGACCCTTCATCTTCTTTTTCCCCCATCGTCTTCATTGATTCCATATTCGTCCCTCGGTACCTTTTCCTTCCAAAAGACCTCAAGACGATGCCGTCCTCATCCAAGATCGTGACCGTGGCCGTCGCCATGGTAGCCTCGCTAGCTACTGTGCCCATCGCAAACGCTGCCAACGTCGACTACGACTGGAACGTTCAATGGGTTCCTGATGTCAATCCAAATGGTCTCCAGTCTCGCCGCGTCATCGGTGTCAACGGACAGTGGCCCATGCCAGTCATTGTGGGTAGTCCTCTAGAGGATGTAGATCGCTTCACAAATTACCTTAGCTTAATTGTTCTACTTCTTCCCAGAACGTCAACTCGACCGACGTACTTAGCATCAAGGTCACAAATCAGCTCAACGATGGATCAGGAACAGCTCTTCACTCTCACGGCATGTTCTTCAACCAGGTCAGCAATTACGCTCTCTATGATCATCCTCAGAGGGGGGGAACTTGGACTGACCTCGCTCGACCTTCCACAGACAAGCTTCTACGACGGAGCCGTAGGTGTTACCCAATGCCCAATCCCCCCGGGACAAACTATCACCTACGAACCCCTGAACTCGCCCACCTCTCCTGCCGACCGCCAGAAACAATGGGGCACATACTGGACCCACGGACATCACATGGGTCAATACGTCGACGGTTTCCGAACACCTTCCATCATTCACCGCTCCGATGCCCCCGAAGCTCACGTCTACGACGATGACTATACTCTCGCCTTGGGAGACTGGTACCACCGCGAACACGACGACTTGGTCAAGAACGAATTCCTGAATGAGAAGAATCCGACGGGAGCTGAGCCGGTGCCTAAGTCCGCACTCGTCTATGCGGCTCACACGTCCGTGGCTCTGGGACAGAACGCTGCTGTTTTGCCTGGGTTCAACGAGAATATGACGTTGCCCTTCGTACCTGGTAAGACGTACCGAATCCGAATCATCAACATGGCCGCGCTCGCGATGTTCCACGTCTACTTCGAGGGACACGACATGCGAATCATCGAAGTGGACGGGACTGATACGGAGGAATTGCCCGTTGACATCCTCACCGTCTCCGTCGCGCAGCGATACAGTGTCCTCGTTACTGCCCGGAATGACACGTCAGCAGCAGCCAAGAACTGGCCGATTCACATCAACATGGACCCGGACATGTTCGACGTCGTACCTGATGATCTGGAACTCAACGTCACTTCGACTGTGGGTTACCCTGGAGCGACGGAGATGGGTAGCGACCGACCTTTTGTGGATGAGTACACGTACTTCGATGATACGAAGCTCGTACCTGTCGAGGGAGAGGGTATGGCGGATCCGGACACTTCGATCGACCTGAACGTCTCTTTCGACACCTATTCCGATGGTCAGAATGTGAGTTCTTCATTTTTCCTTCCTCGCCGGTTGTTTTCCATATGTAGGTACTGACAAATACCCTCCTGACAACGGCTAATCAGTACGCGAGCTTCAACAACATCACCTACGTCCCACCGCAGACGCCCGCCCTCCTCACCGCATCCTCCATGGGCGCCCTCGCCTCCAACAAAGCCGTCTACGGCCCGGACTCCAACGCCCACGTCCTCGACCACATGTCGATGGTGCAAGTAACCATCTACAATTGGGATGCGGGTACACACCCTTTCCATCTTCACGGCCACAAGTTCCAGATCGTGCACAAGTCGATGGACGTCACTTCCGATGATCCGATGGTGAACCCTCCCTTCGACCCGAACCAGACGAACCCGATTCGGAGAGATACGGTCACGATTCATTCTGCGGGGTCTGCTACTATTCGATTCAGGGCGGATAATCCGGGTGCTTGGCTCATGCACTGCCATATTGTGAGTGTTCTTGAGGTACGGTTTCGTTTAAGGGTGTACGATGAGCTAAATCCATTCCTTCTGTGTGTTGTCCGGTTCCTTAGGATTGGCATCTTTCCTCCGGTCTCGTCGCCATCTTCATGGAAGGCACACCCGAGATCCAGTCGACGTTGAAGGTACCCCAACTCTTCGCGGACCAATGTCAGCAAATGGGAATCTCACCCACAGGCAACGCAGGCGGGAAGAACTCCACGACCAACTTCGGAACACTGAGGAAGGCACCTCATTACTTCGTCACCGGATGGACATCCAAAGCGGTCGGCGCTTTCGTGGGTTGCATCTTGACGGCCTTGGTCGGGTTGGCTACGTTGGTCCTGTATGCGTTCAGTGGACCTACGGACGATGAGGAAGAGCAGGAGGAGGCGGAGAGGGAGAGGAGTCTTGCGCAGACGCCGGATGAGAAGTGAAGGGGTTAGGGCTCGAGTGAGGCACACCCACACGAAACAAACACAAACACAAGATGTCACGGCCTTCAAGTCAGTCAGTCACGAAACACTATACATAAAAAAGGGGGGTAAAGAGCACCACTTTTTTCCTTGCACGCTGTGGATTATTTCCACTTTCCACTAACGAACGATCGAGGTTCGGGGGACCCCCTCCTCCCCAGCTTCCTTGTAACGCACCATCACTCTTGGGTTATCAAATACAGCACATATCACTCCTCTTGTCCCTGACCTCGCCTCGCCCTGTTGAATCGTCCTATGTAGGACAGCAAAGAAAGTGGGTGTGTGTATGTATGGTGTGGTACCTCTGTTGAAATTTACATGCGCGACGGATCCACAGAGAGACAAGACGGCCGTAAGACGGAATGGATGTATTAAGGAGCGACGAGGGGTGTGTGTGTGTGTGTGTGCTTGCGAGGAGAAAAAAGGGAGGAGGGATGACGAGGCAAAAATGAGTGTATATGGGGTGTAAAGTCGAGAAAGTGTTCGAATGTGTGTGTGTGTTGCCTGGTCCCAGATCCCGAGAAAGCTGATAAGTATTGTACCTTTTGGAGGTTGTTTCGTTTTGACCGACCATGTGTCGTATGTCCCACCGCAGGGCTGGGAGCTCGAAGGGACTTGTTTCCCGACGCGCGTCGAGAAAATCTAGACCGAAACCCGATCCCTCAGAACTTCCTTGCCCTTCTCCTCCCGCTCCGACCGCTTGACGAGCCCAACAGGGCCATCCTCAACGTGAATCCCCGTGACCCCTCCATCCCCAAGTCCGACGCCCACCCCACCACCCAACGTCGAGATCGAAGTTGACGCGCTCGACCTAGCCCCACCGATCCCGAACCGACCGCCGCCGTCCGCATTCCGATTCGACCCGGCAAACCCCGCGGCCCGACCTGCGAACTCGTTCAACTTGGCAGTGAGCGCATGGAACTCGAGCGAGCCGTTCTGGCCCCTGAGCGCATCCGTCGCCCACTCGCGCGTCGAAGTCCACACTTGCCCTAGACGCGTCTTAAGGACTTCCGCCTCAGCCCCGAAGAAGGAATCGCTAGGTTCTTGTAAGATCCGATTCCCCAATCTCGCTACTACCCCACCACCGCCTCTTCTTGATGAAGACTCCTTATCGTGCGCCGCAGCCGATGAAGAAGAGCCTAATGGATCACCCACAAACCAACCCGAAAATACACATTCGCGCGCATCGCGAATGAGCCAGTCGTACCACATCCTCACAAGGGGTACCGTAGCGAGATGCCAGAGCGAGTGCGCATCGAGCGCTCGTCCGATCGGAGGAAAATCGAAGATCTCAAAGGACATGGCTAGGAGGATGAAGAGGAGGATCTTCTGGAGATGTCTTCTTGCTTCTGGTGAGGAGGAAGGTGGGCCGTTCGCGAGGGAGGAGGATGGTGTTGTCCCGTTTGCGGCGGCGGAGGAGGAAGAGGTGGAGGTGGAGGAAGTCACAGGTGAGTGACCTTTGTATGTCGCAGCGGGAGAAGCGGCGGGGGCGGGGAGAGGTGAGGAAGAAGATGTGCTCGCCATCATGAGCGGGGTGAGCGATCCATTCCCTCCTCCTCCTCCTGCCGCAGAGGACAAGGCGATATTGCTCGTATGCGGCTTAGAGGCGCGATAAGCTGCTCGATTAGAGTGATACCGCTCCAGAAGAGGGTTCGAAGGGAAGATCGACGGTCGGAAGGAGAAGGCTAGCCAGAGTAACTCGTGCACGGCTGCGACGAAGAGACAGGCAAGGACGTTATAGCCGTAGTCGAATCGTCCGATGGAGAGGTATAGACAGTGCACCACGAAGATGGCGGCGAAGGAGCGGAGGAGGGTGGAGAAAGGGCGTGAATCAGGTTCGAGACGGAAGAGTCTGCAGATGGTGAAGAAAAGGCCGGAGAGGAGGACGGAGGCTGCAGAGAAGTAGTCGAGCCGTTCCGTCAGTGGCTTATCGCGCGAATGGAAGACTGCGGACCAAGTCCACGCATTGACGCTGATAAGGGAGTGTAGGATGTAAACCAGCTTGAGAGGGTACGCATCGGGTACTTCTCGTCGGAGTTTGTAGAAGGCATGTACGTGTTCGCGGAGGTTGAGTACGCTGAAGAGGACGCTGAAGGGTTCTTGTAGGCCTAAGAAGCGGATGAAGACCCACTTCCCGTAGAACTGGACCATCTCCTTCTGGACTGGTCGGAGCTGTGCGAGCTCGGCTTGGACGATCCGAGCTGCTTCTGCTCTACGGTCCGCAGGCGATCGTTCGTCCGGTCTAGAAGCACCGTTCTGGTCTGCTGCTGAGGTGGAGGGAGATACATATCGCGCGCGGTCCCAAGCGTCCTGTTTGATCTGTTCGACGCGGGTATAAGCGTCGTTTGTGACCCGATGAGTGCAGTGATACTTGCAGTCGTCAGAGCAGGTCCAGAAGGTCGCGCGCAGGATGAGGGGTAGTGCTTTTGTGTAGACTACGCCGTCGTCGATCTTGTCTTTGCCGCAGTTGTCTACTGTGCATGATTGAAGACATCGTTGGAATTCGGGCGAGCGGTCTCCCTGTGATGCGAGGGTGGCTGGTATGGAAGCTGCTGCGATAAGGATGAGGAAGGAGGCGAGTTGTTTTGATGATCTTCTCCTCCTTCTGCGCTTGGTTGCTGGTGTAGTTTTCAGTGCGGCTGTCATCGCTTTGGCTGTGAGGAAGGGAGAGAGTAGAGTAGATGTAGGTGTAGAGTAGTAGTAGTGAAGGTGGTGGTCTTCCACATCGAAAGCAGCGAAGCCAGAAGCGCGGGAATTGGGGAGGTAAAATCACGGAAGCAATCGGAAGACAACATTCCGAAATCACCCGCTTCCTACACCTCGACCTCAACACCTTTCTAGCTTCGACCTTGCCGTCGTCCATTGGGTGTAGAGAGAAGGAAAGACAGAGGCAAAGATAACGATGGGACTACTGAGCATCATCCGCAAGAACAAGCGTGCGTCTCTCTTTAAATCTCTCTCTCTAACACCTTCTCCCGTTGCTGACTTCTCTCTTCACAAACCAGTCAAAGAAAAAGAACTTCGCATCCTCTTCGTCGGGCTCGATAACTCTGGCAAGACAACAATCCTCAAGCGCATCAATGGAGAGTCGATTGAGGAGATCGCCCCCACGCTCGGATTCAACATCAAGACCTTCATTCATAGAGGGTGAGTGGGTCAATTGATGTTGGCAATCAGCTGGAAGGGGGGGGACATGCTGACGGTTTTAGTTTCTATGTCCTCACCCATCAGCTTCACATTGAATGTCTGTGAGTCTACCAAATGGCTTCTGTTATGCTTCATCTGCGTGTTCGGTGCTGACTTCCTCGATCATCACCAGGGGACATCGGCGGCCAACGCTCGCTCCGCCCATACTGGCGCAACTACTTCGAACGCACCGATGCCGTGGTCTGGGTTGTCGACAGCTGCGACACCGCCCGCATGCAAGACTGTCACGACGAGCTGTGGAGCCTGCTAGGCGAGGAACGACTGGCGGGAGCGACTATCTTGATCTTTGCGAATAAGCAGGATATCCCTGGTGCTATGGCGTCGGAAGATGTTCGCAAGGTGAGATTTTCCATTCGCTTCAATGCGAATGTGAAGAGGGACACTGACTCTTCTTTCTCTTGGGACACTCGATCGAAAAGCATCTGGAGTTGGACAACATCACCACACATGCATGGCGCATTCAGCCTTGCTCAGCAGTGACTGGATCCAATCTGCTCACAGGACTCGACTGGCTGGTGAACGATGTCGCTAGTCGGATCTACTACCACGGCGCAAGTCATGCCGCCGCAACTGTCGATCTCGACGCTAGGAGACGGACTGAGGTTGCGTCTTGAATCGATAGTAGTCACCGCTTCGAAACTGTACATTTTGTCTCACTCTCTCAACGCTCAGCGCTGAATGTACTTGTGCCAGTCTTCTCACGTCAAAACGGGGTAAAACAGGTGCGATGGGATTTTGAAGGAGATGCTGCGTGCGATGTGTGTCAGGGATTACGTTCGGATGAGGCGGTCATCTTGGAGCTTCTTGTGGTGTAGGCGAGCTTGTGGAAGGTGTTGGACTTGTCGATCTCCGCTTCTGGCCGCCCGCGAGTGGTGTAGTCTCCGCAACGAGATTGGCATGTACATGCACGGGTGCCTTCTTCCCTCGTACCGCCGATGCTGGCTTGGCTGTGAGGGCTGCCTGCTCCCTCTCGATCTCCTCCCGCCGCTGTCGCTCGATCACGTTCGACAGACCGGGCAACTGTCCCTGCGTAAGTCGACGGGCAATCATATCCCTCAGATCCCGTCCGTACTCCCCCAGAATGGAGTCCTTCGTCTTGGCCAGATAGGAGTCCAGTCCGCCTGCCTTCTTGATGGAGCGCAAGGCAGAGGTGGTGATCTTCATCTTGACATTGTGATCCAGCAGCTCGGAGAAGACGCGTTGGTGCTGTACGTTGGGCAGCCAAGTCCGACGAGTCTTCTGACGTGACTTGGGGATGTTGTTTCCGAATTGGATGATCTTGCCGTCGTAGAGACCGCGTTGGGCTCGTTTGAAGGTGAAGCCTGCGTGTGCGGCTTCGACGGCGGTGGGGCGGGAGTCTGGGGAGGAGCGGGCGTCTGTCTTGCCGGAACGACCGGGACCTGAGCCACGAGCGCCGCGGTATGTGGTGCGTGAGAAGCGGACGAGCGAGGCGAACATCTTCTTTCCTTTTTGCTGGGTGAGTGAGTGAGTGAGTGAAGTGAAGATGGAAGTCGTCCGCGAAGATCCTTGGGGAGGAGGGAAGGAAGCGATTACAAACTGGGTCATTACAAATCAGTCGTTGCGCAACGATTCCTTGCCATTACAAAACAAAAAAGTTTCGCTCTGAGCCAGAAATCTTGTGAGGACGACCTCCAACTGACTGCAACTGACACCTTCCCTGTGGATTCTGCAGACAATGGTGAGTGCAGAAGAAGTGACTGTGGCTGCTGCTGAGGACGACGCGCTGATCTCTTTGCATCGAAACAGCTCCGCAGACAGACGCGCGAACGGCGCGAGTACATCTACCGCAAGTCCCTCGAGCAAAAAGAACGACAAATCTTCGAACGCAAGCAACGCATCCGACAGCTCCTGGCAGAGGGAAAACCAATCCCACCAGACTTGCGCGAAGACGCCTCCAAGCTCACTGCCTCCCTCAAAGTCGATGCCGCCCAACAAGACCCATCAGCTTCCCTCGGCGTCGATGATGAGTACTCTCGAGCAGGGCTGTACGAACCTCGGATCTTGGTAACCACCTCCCGCGATCCTTCGTCCCGGCTCACCCAGTTCGCAAAGGAGGTCCGACTCGTCTTCCCCAACTCGACCAGGCTGAACCGGGGTGGATATACAGTCTCAGAACTGGGCGCCGCCTGTCGAGCGAATGGGATGACTGATCTCGTGGTCGTACACGAACATCGTGGTGTGCCCGATGCGATGGTCATCTCCCACTTCCCTCACGGTCCTACGGTCTCCTTCAGTCTGCACAACGTCGTGCTCAGACATGAAGTAGCGGCGCATGCGGATAGTACGGTCTCGGAGCAGTACCCGCATCTGATCTTTGAAGGCTTTGGGAGCAAGTTGGGTGGGAGGGTCATGAGTGTGCTCAAGTACCTCTTTCCCGTACCCAAGGAGGAGTCGAAGCGTGTCATGACATTCGCCAACGAGCGGGACTTTATTAGCTTCAGGTGAGTCAACACCTTTTACATTCACACTTCCATTCTTGTTACTGACCGCAGACACACCCCCTCCTTTTGTAGACATCACGTCTTCGTCAAGACATCCCATCGCGAGGTACACCTGGCTGAGATTGGGCCTCGCTTCGAGATGCGGCCATACGAGATTCGGCAGGGGACGCTCGAGCAGGCCAGCGCTGATGTCGAGTGGGCATTGAGGAACTTCACCAATACGGCGCGGAAGCGGGATGTGCTATGAGGTTCAGGGACGGATTCCCCCTTCTCTCTTTCTCCTCCGTCGCCATCCTTGCCCCTGTAATTGTATTCCTATTCGTACATCTCAATCGCATCTTTTTCTCTCTATTAGAGTGACTGCCATGCGATGATCATGGACTGGTGTGTGGTGATCATTCCGAGCGCTCCGTCACCGCACGCTTCCCTTCCGATCCGCTTCCAACCTTCGCGCGCTCCCCTCACTCCACAACGAGCAACACGCTGAAAGACTCTCTCACGATCATGGCAGGCGCATCCTCCTCCTCCAAGGCCGACCAGCTGGGCGACGCCGCTGTCGATGTACGTGATTCACTTCTTTCGAGGGGTTGAATGTATGCGTCGCTTGCAAATGTGCTGCTGACTTCTTCTTCCCCATCCTTCCACAGGCTAAGAACACTGTCGTCAGCAAGGTCGAAGACGGTGTCAAGAAGGTACAAGACGGCGCTGAGAAGGTCAAGCAGCAGAGCAAGGACAGCTTCTCTGCTGCATCGGACAAGGTCGCCGAGAAGACGCAGACACCAGCAACATCCTCATCGTCCTCAAAAGAGTCCATTCCCTCTGCATCTGCTTCTTCCTCATCCTCCTCCTCCTCGTCCTCTTGGGTCCCCGAGTTCCTAAACGGCGCCCGCCAATCCAAGCTCGACGCCCAGATCCAGTCCAAAATCAAGACCGAGATCGACCAACTCCGCAAGAAGGAATCCGACGTGCGCGCCGCGATCGATGCCGCTCTTGAAGCTGAGAATGCCGAGCGTGAGAAGAAGGAAGGTGGGTCGAAGGAGAAGGGGAAGAGTGGGGTTGAGTTGAGGAAGGAGTTGGAGGAGTTGAGGAGTCGGTTGGGTAAGGTTGCTGAGAAGTCGAAGAGGGAGATCCCGGGTGAGAAGGAGATTCAGAAGGCGAGGGAGGAGGTCGTTAAATGCTACAAGTGAGTGTTCTGAAGCTTCTCCTTAATGATCTGTATACTGATCTATGTTGACTTCTTTGTCTCGCAGGGCCAACCCGGAACGCACCTTGGACTGCTGGCAACAGGCACAAGCTTTCAAGCAGGCGGTAGCAAAGGCGGAACAGGCATTCGTCCGCGCACAGTCTTCAGCGGGCAAAGCATAGAAAAAAGGCATTATCCCCTTCTTGTTCCCTCTCCCATCCCCAATCAGCCCTCAAAGAAACATACATCGCCTTTCTGGACTTTCATACAAATTGTCTGGTGGAAAGGTAGCCTAAATTGCACCTAGATTTGAGGAGTTTCACGACTCGCAGCCATACACCTCCTTGGCGACCTCGTCCCATCGACTGCCGGGTACTTTATACATCCCTGCATATCCCCTCTCGAGCGGGTGTAATCTCTTCCCAACGACGACGAGAGAATGCAATGGCTTCCCATATGCCTTCACAGCCCTCTCCTCCGCCCTCTTCGCCTGATGTTTCGCAACTTCCTTCTCACCCCATCCATTCTCATCCGCCAACGCTTCATCCTCGTCCTCTTCCTTCTTCTGATCCGCGGGGGAAGAGGCAGAAGCGAGCGAGAGGAGTTCGGAGAGGGTACCGGAGAGGATGAGCTCGTCGTCTGCGCCCATTCGGCAGAGTGCGATGGCTAGGGTTTGATCGGGGAGAAGGTAGGAGGTGTTGTGCTCCTTGTCGGCTGTTGTGATTTGGGAGATCAGTTGGGGGATGAGCATGTACCGTGGGTCCTGATATCTTTGGATTCCTCTGCGAGCGTTCACAGCAGAAGATGTGAAGATGTTCAGCGGAAACTAGGAAGCAGGCTGATAAGGGGATTGATTCTGCTCACCTAGCCATATCTTCCTCGCTCTGTTCGCGCACTTTGATGTCGCCTAGACAGAGTGTATGCAACCCCACTTTCACATTCTCCCCAATCCGCTCCAACCAGCTATCAGGCCTCCACGACTCCGACCAGAACGGCACACTGATCGTCTGTCCAAAGTTATACGCCGCCAACCCAGAACTGGCCAACGCAGTCATGATGGAGGCATTATGGATCACTTTGACGGGTATGGGGGCGGGGGATTGGTTTCGGGCTCGGAGGATGAGGTCGGTATGGGTCGTTGCGCTGAGAGGATCACCGACAACGCAGAAGCTTACGTCTGCGTGTCCTGCGAGTTCGAGGATCTCGTCTGCTTCGAGCTCGACGGTCTCGCGATGGGCGAGGCGGACTTCTTTCCCGATGAGTTTTTCCTATGTATGCAATGAGAACATCAGCCGAGCGTTTCTTTTTCAGCATTGAGGGTGACGAGGCTTACCAGTCTTTGCACGGCGCCGTCGGCCATGAAGATGGAGGTGTATGCTTCGAGGTAGACACGCTCTGAGCCTTGCATGGCCTTGAGTCCTCTGAGGGTCACGTCTTGCTCATCGGCGAGCCCGAGTCCGATAACGAAGAGGACCATTTCTTCTATCCTGCAGAAGCAAATCGACCCTGTCAGCTGGGCAGTCTTGGAGAGCTTCAACTAGGTCGGGCAGCGTACGTACTTGTCTTCTCTTTGAGGTGTTTGGTTGCTGGCGGGAAGAGTTGCTGAGAGAGAGAGGCGTGGGGAAAGGAAGAAGAGAAGAAGAAGAAGTGAGAAGGAGAGAATACTTGAGCAGGACGACGACCACGAACACCAACCCGCGCATTCATCCCCAGCAGCATCTCTCACCCTCACCCTCACTCCCCTCTCGTACTGACCACTTGGGAGAAAGAAGCTTGATGGCGCCCGCATCACCCATGGCTATCGACGACCATCGCAAGCGCAGACATCCAGACGACGACGACTCCGACGCAGATCGTAAACGCCCTTACCAGCCTTCATCCAGCACAGGCAAATCCCTCTCAGCTTCAACCGCAGCAGCAGCAGCAGCAGACTTGCCCTACGATAGCACGCGTAAGGCTAGTCGGGTTGGCTTTAGATTGGGACAGGCTGATAAGGAGCCGCCGCGGAGGTCTGCGGAGCGAAGAGCGGGAGATGATGATGATGATGAGGAGGAGGAGGAGGACAAGACTGTGCTTGAGGCGAGATTACGGCTGGACGTGAGTCTCCTCATCCCCCATATCGAAAGGGCCTACCTGCGCTTTGCTCTTTGTATGCTGATCCATTGCATTCCGCGCGCATACAGGCGTATCGGAAGGATGCGATCTACCGCCACTTCCTTCAATCCAAGCGCGAGCTAATACGAGCGCAGGAGCGCCTGGAAGAGAAGGAAGAGAGACTTCTGGTTGCTGAGGAGCGGATACAGGCTTTTGATATCTTCTGGGAGACACTGGCCGAAGATCTGCTGTTACTCTTCAAGGACGAAGCGGCCCTCGAGGATGCCGACCGGACAGGTACGTTCGCTCCGATCTGCAGAGAAGAGTTATTCTGGGACTGACACGAGCTCGGACAACACTTGGCTCGGTGGCCTTGTAGCCTTTCTCGATGCCATCCCTTTCACTAGCACACCCATCACCCGGAAAGCATTCTCAGATAGCATGGAGGCGCGCACTGCCGCGACTCGCTCCGTCCTCTCCCGTATCGTAGCTCTCGCTCCAAAGAGCGAAGCACCGGAAGTTGATACTCTCCGAGCGCGCTGTCATGAGCGCACCACTGAGGTGAGTGTGACTCCTCCGCTTGTTCGATCTGTCTTCCTACATGCGCGCTTCCAAGTTTCTGACATTCTTCTGGCATTCTCAAGATCGCCTTTCTCAAAACGCACCTGGCCTCTGCTCAAGCGACCATTGACACTCTCAGCGACGAGCTCTCCGATACTAAGGAGGCCCTA
Organism: Tilletia walkeri; assembly: GCA_009428295.1. Taxonomy (NCBI): domain Eukaryota; kingdom Fungi; phylum Basidiomycota; class Exobasidiomycetes; order Tilletiales; family Tilletiaceae; genus Tilletia; species Tilletia walkeri. The sequence goes on from RDSH01000104.1 coordinate 33,448, forward strand.
TCTCGCGTAGAGCTCCGCTCCGACCGCTCTCAATCAGTAGCTGTCCGCTCCGCCGAGATGAGCGGGCAAGAGCGCGCTGCAGAGGAGGCTGCGCGTGCCGAACGGGAGGCTCTCCTAGCTGATGTAGAGAAACTCAAAGCAGAGCGCGAACAACAGCGCACTTTGCCAAACGGTGCGGTGGGCGCGGCGGGAGGAGGAGCAGGTGGAGATCTTAAACCTGTCAATGGCTCGTCTGCTGAGAATGGAGCGGAGGAAGGTAGTCCGGCCCAAGTGGAGGCCAAAGCGCGTGCTGACTTGGCGGAACGCTTGAACGAGGCGCAGAAGATATCTGCGAAGAGGTTGGATGAGCTTTCCAAGCTTCGCTCGCAGCTGGCCGAGGCGGAGGGTCAGTTGTCCCGGTTGAGGCGGGACTTGGACTATATTCCTGATGGGGCGGTGCGGAGGAGCGAGCTCTTCAAGTCGGCTGACCGCGAGGTGGTGCGGAAGGAGCGGGAGATCGAGTATTCGGATAGCAAATATCTTCGGATCCGCAAGGAGAATGAGGAGTTGAGGGAGAAGATGTTGAAGCACAAGGAGGAGATCACTGTACGTTCACCCTTGATCCGTATCCCTTTCTCGAACGCGCTACCCGGTTACTGATTCTTCTGCACCTGATAACAGAAAACTCTCAAAGAAGAGCTCGACACGGTTCGTGCCACGTTGGCAAAACGCGATGCGGATCTTAATCGCGTCCGGACGAATCGCGATGAGTTGCAAGGCGAGCTTAACGAGCGCAAGGCGAAGGACAAAGACAAGTTCTGCAGCGCGGAGGAGACTCGAACTTTGCTCACTGCCAAAGAGATTCTGCTCGGTGTGCTTGGGAATGAGAACCGGGCATGGCGGATGAAGGACGCTGCGCGACGGGGTGACCAGGTTGCTATGGATGCGCTTCTTCAGCAGGGTGCGAGCTCTGGTACCGGCACAGAACCGCCTATTTCGGTCGAGGATCAGCTCTTTGCTCGTGTTAAGGCTGCCGAAGCACTCGCTCGGGATCGCCAGCTGGAGTTGGAGGCGCGCAACATGGGCGCGTCCGAGGTGGAGCTTGTTGCCAATCTTGCGAAATGCCGGAAGGAGCTCGACGAGCTCAAAGTGCTCCTCACGGGAGTTGCCGAGCAGGGACCTGAAGCTGTCAAGGAGCGTCTGTCGCAGCAGAGCGAGAAGATTGCTGAGCTGGAGCGGAAGGTCATCACGGAGACCACTCGGGCGGATGCTGCTTGTGATGATCTGGACAAGATGAGTCAGGCGTTTGAGGAGACTGCTAAGCTTGCGGAGGACAAGGTCAAGCACTTGACGACGCTGGAGGACCGTGTCATTCGGCTGAATACTGAGGTGAGTCTTTTGAGTTTGTCCATATATGCAACTTGAAGTTCGTGTGCTCACGAGACTCTTCTGCTGGTCGACTTTTGCAGAAATCGAAAGCGGACAACAAGTTCTTTGCGGCGATGCGATCGAAAGAAGCCCTCGAAGCTGAGCGTAAGGCCTCGTTGCGGAACGCGGAGCGGCAAAATCTTGTAATCCAACAGCTTACGGAGACGGAGAAGACGCACGCAGCCCACGCCGCCGCCCTCGAGCTCGAACTTACAACGGCCGGCAAGCTGCGGGACGAACTTGAAAAGCGGGTCCAACGTCTCGAGACGCAGGTGGCCAACGCCAGCTCGGAGAGCTCCGCGCACAGGGAGAAGAGCGAAAGATCGGGCATGGAGCTGAGTGCGTTGCAGAAGGAGCGAGGGGAGGTTGATGTCAAGCTGTTCAAGTTGACGGAGGAGCGTGCTGCGTTGACGAAGGAGATCCAGAAGGCGAAGGCGGATCGGGATGCGGCTCTGGCTGCGAAGGAGAAGGCGTTGAAGCGGCGGGGGACGGAGAGTAGTGGTGGGTCGTCGAATAATGAGGAGGCGGAGTCATTACGGGTGAGTCACAGCCCTTCCCTACGCCCTGCTTCCGTGCTTTGGACACGAACTGACTTCCTTCGCTAAATTATCCCCAGGCCCTGCTGCGATGTTCATCGTGCAAGGACAACTTCCGGGAGCGGATCATCACCAAGTGTATGCACACGTTCTGTGCGCAGTGCATTGAGGCGCGCATCCAGACGCGGCAGCGAAAGTGTCCGCACTGCGGGATCGCGTTTGCGCAGAGTGATGTCCAGATGTTGTACTGTGAGTGGCTCGGCGGCATTGGTCTTCTTGTTTGGCAAGTTGCTCAGCGATACGACATGGAGGCTGACCAATTTGCCTTTGTGTGTCCCCCAACCCTGCGTCCCTCGTCGTTCTTGATCTCTTCTCCCCTTGTGCACCCCTCTTCACTCTTGTCCCATCCTGCCTGCCGCTTGTCCTGACCCTCTCGTAGTGCAATGAGAAGCCGTTCAATACTAGTGTACCTGAACCATTCCTGGTGCCGTTCTGTGTTGAACGGGTTTTGAGTGGCGTGCGAAACTGGAAAAGCTGGCACCGCGGTGGGACCCGCGTTCGGTATCTCACCGTCACCACATCCTACCTGCCCTGTGCATTCCTGTTTACAGCAAGGGCTGAGCTTCAGCGTACTTATCATCGCGAAGAGAACACGAAGGTGGGTGGTGCGAAGAGGACGGCGCGAGACTACGAGCTGGGATGCTGATGGGTTTCTGTGTGCTGAAATCTGACAGGTCTAAGCGCAGAGAGGAAAAAGCATGTCGGACCATTTGAATTCGCATCCACCTTCGAATGGCTCGCCTAAAGTTGGCGACGCGACGCAGGCTTCAGACGCGCTGCGGACCGCGTCGCAAACAGCTCAGGATAACGACCTTGCGCTTCTGGTTGCTCAACTTGCCGAATCGCGGTCAGGAGGGTCGGATATGCCACCTCCTCCACCACCCCCACAGCAGGAAGAAGGTCTTCTGGCTCCCGCCCCGTTCTCCGCTATCGCAGCTCATCAAGAAGAAGCTCAATATGCAGCGGAAGCGCTTACAAGACGAGATTCATCCCTATCGCATGACAGGATGAATCTCGACCCTCAACTCGGTGGTGGCCACGGTGCGGATCCCATGGGTTTGCAATTGAACGGCAATACCGCTACGAAACGGACGGCAAGTGAAGCTTTCCCGAACACTGAGGAGATCCGGGGTAGCGGATCCAACCTGAGCGCCAGTGTAAGCGCCAGTGCAAGTGCCAGTGGTAGTGTCTCCGGTGGCGATCGTGGCGGTGGTTCTGCTCCCCATTCTCGTCCTGTGCCCGACTTCGTCCGACTGACGGCTGCCGGTGGATATCATTCTCGCGACCCTACAACCGAGGCCGACCCTACGCTCAGGTACTGGCACGAGACTCCTGCTGGATGGATTACCGCGGCCGCTCATCCCTATGCGGCAGCCAGGCTGTTCGTTGAGGATGCGTGGTCGGCTCAGGCGAGGAAGGCGATCGAGGCGGTGCCTAATGGGTACATGCGATTCTTCAAGTTGATCGATCGCAAGCAACGTCTTTCGAATCCACGGAGAGCTAATAAGGCAGCTGATCAGCCGGCCGAAGGGGATCAGGCGGCTGCTGCGGTTGCGGCTACGGCTGCGGCTGCGGCTGAAGCTAAAGAAGTCAAGCTGGAATGGCGCGAGATCTATCGATGCAAAGCATGTGGGGCTGAGCAAGACAGCCCGGCAGGACACACGGAAAACGTCCAGAAACACATTCGACTGAGGAAGTGCAAGAGGCTCCAAGATCCACCTTTCCGTAGCGGACTACTGCAAGACAAGGATTCGTTAGTTCAGGCCGTACTGAAATTGCCAAACGCTGAAAAGGGCAATGACCGGACCGAAGCAGCCGCCTTGGCCCAGACAGCCGCCACCGGGTCCTCGTCAGCGTCAGTCGGACCCGGAACAGTCGATATCCTCACCATCAGCTCGATCCGCGACTTCTTGCTCGAGATTCGCCGGCCCTTCAGCTTTGTCGGATCGCCACAGTTTTCTCAGTTCTTCAAGGAGATGAAGGTGACAGCCGTCGACCTCGGCCAGACGCCCGAAGCCGATCTCCTCGCAAGTCTAAAGCACGCAGATGGTCGGCTAGACACTCTTCTTCAGACCTGCCTTGATGGCGCCAAGGAACGTCACGATGCCAGCTTTGCGTCTCTTTGCGTGCTTCCGATTAAGCCACCAGGTCCGACTGGGGTGGCTCGCTCCACACGTGCCCAAGTCCTTCTTTGGTTGCATCATGCCAGTTCCATCAACAATGTGGGATGGATGTCGGTTGCATGTGCAACGATCGACCTTGCCGATACAGACCCCGAGAAGCCCTCAGCGGATGCGACGCTTTATACCATTTTGCAACAGAGTCTTGCCGGCCTAGAAATGCGAGGCACCAACAGTATCCCTGTTCGGATTTCGAATCCCGCACTTGCTCCGGTCATCGCTCTTGGTGAGGCGCCTCGGCGCCCACAGAAGTTCGATTGCGTTCCGGAACCTGTGCAGACGATATCTCGTGCTGCAGAACTCTTACTGGCGCACCTGGGTCTCGACGTCGCCAGCAAGACCATGCACTTGACGTTGTCAACAGAAGGCAGCGCGCCAGGGTCACAGTCGTCGTCCGGTCCCCGGTCGGAATTAGCTCACACCCTGAACGCGGAGCTGTGTCGGCCTAGGAGACTGCGAGTGATCGCAGGCAAGTCTCCCATGCCTGAATCGGTCCGGAAAGCTATGTCCGTGATTTACGCGGCCTCGGAAGCCGTGCTGCTTGTCCCAGTAGAGGAACAAACGATGGCTGGAACGCAACCATGGCAAGTCTTGCTTGATCTGACTCGAGCCGAGCTGGGCTCGTTCACTTGGCGGGATTGGGCTGCTGCCCTCATGGCTTTTCAAGACATCCAGCAGAATTCGGAGAAGAAACCGACCCGACTCGGATCCATCCCGACCATGACTCCGGCAGAGCTGGAAGAGATGCAAACGATCACAGCCCTGTTGCGCCAGATGATCAGCGTCACGAACCTGCTGGAAAGCCCCGGAGGGAGTCTTGGCAACGAGTTGCCGGTCATCTGGAGTACGGCGACATCCTTTGCGTCTGCGGCCCAAAAGCATATTATCATTCGCTCCGCCCTGCAGGCGGCCGCGGATGAACTCAGGCGGGACGCGCTACTATTTGCGCAGTCCAAGGCTCATCTGCTGGCGACGGTCCTGCACCCCTCGCATCGCGTCATCAGGCTGTACAAGCTCGATGCCACTCTGGCGACACGTGCTCTGGATCTCCTCACTGCAGAGTTCGTCGCCCCAAAGCTTGCAACGGAGACCGTCGAAGGTCAGCCAGCAGCAGGCCAGGCGATAGACTACGGGGACATCTTTCCGGATCTCGTAGAACAAGAGTCTGGGTCCGTCCTGTACTCCAACTTTGAGCTGAAGGCCGCTCTGAACAGATTTGATGCTGCCTCGCACAACTGGCTCGCCGGTAACGGAGTGCCTTTCTCGACTTCGGTTCAGGCATATTGGGGCGAGCCGGGACGCCCGGAGGTCTTGGTACGTGCTGCGAATCGGTACCTGTGGATGCCGCCGCTGACGGCGAGCAAGCTGGCGGAAGAGGCGTGCTTCGAGGCGGCTCAATTTGGCACGGGTGGCGGCTTGCGGGACAGCAGTGGCGACTTCGCAATGGAGGAGGGAGTATTGGGGTTGGTGATGCACCGCTTGCGGCGATTTTCGCGCAAAACCATGGAATTTCCTGGGGTCCAATCTTGATGCTTGATGCACTACACAATTGCCTCGTCGCCTCGTTGCTGAGATGTACATAGATACGCACAGAGCGTTGCGTCACCTCACGAAAGAGTGCATGGTTTGCAATGGATGTCGAGACTAGTATCGGTATGCACGTGTCGCCTTGCGTCGAAGCCAGACGAGAGTGTACGTTGTTGCTGGAGCCCGGGCGTGGGACAAAGCTTGTTCCCGGCTAGACTTCCCACCAGAGAAGTTCGCAAGGGGCGGCGATGACCATGACCTCCATATCCCCTGCTGTGTGCTCTTAAAGATGGTTAAATTTGAAGCTTTCGGTGTTGAGGAATGGTGAGTTCAGATGGGACCTCAGATACATGTGAGGGAGCGAGAAAGATAGGCTGACCCTCTATCTGTGTTTATTCGTGTTCTTCCCAGGATGGACGAGGTGAGTGAACGCTTTGGCCTGAGGGGCGGGAGCGTTGGCTGATACTTTTGTTCTTCTTACAGTGGCAGCCGCGCTGCGAATGGGATCTCGCTGAGACGTGCTCTTCCAGTCTTACCGTGCAAAAAGTGCTGGACTTTGCAGGAACGGACCTCTCAGGTCTGCCCAAGCGACGTCTTGTGTATGGCGACATCCGCGGCTCGGACAAGTTGCGCGGTAACATCGCCTCGCTGTACGATGCATCGAGCGGCATCAGTCCGGAACATGTTCTCGTCACCCAAGGAGCGATTGGCGCCAACTTCCTCGTCTTGCTGTCCCTGATCAGCGCAGGGTCGCACGTCGTGGTCGCTCATCCGACATACCAACAGCTCACCGATACGCCGCGCGCGTTCGGGGCCGATGTGACGCTCTGGAAACAGACGCCGGACAAGAGCTGGAAGCACAATGTGGATGAGCTGATTCCCTTGCTCAAGCCTCAGACCTCGCTGGTCATCATCAACAACCCGAAGAATCCGACAGGGACTCACCTCGACGAGACGGAGCTCGAGGAGGTGGTGACAGCGGTCCAGCGGCATGCATCTCCAGAGTGTATTATCCTCAGTGATGAGGTGTACAGTCCACTGTACCATTCCCTTCCTGAAGGCTCGTCGCCACCGCCTTCGATTCTGACAGTAGCCGCCCGCTTGGGATTCAAAAACGCCATTGCAACAGGAAGCCTCAGCAAAGCGTTCGCTCTCGCTGGTCTGCGAGTTGGCTGGATCGCCACGCCACGGCCAGACCTGGTCACGCTCTTTGCTGATGTGCGGAATTACAATGTCATCTCCGTCTCAGGCCTGGACGACTATATCGCAGCCATCGCCCTGGAGCCGGCCACTCGTCAGAAAATTCTGAAGCGCAACACGGAGCTCGCCCTGCTGAATCGTGTCAAGCTACAGCCTTTCATGGATGCGACGGGGCTGGAATGGGTGCCGACCACTTCGGGCACCACTGCTCTGATTAAACTACCTGAAGGCACGGACGATGTCGAGTTCTGCCGCAAGCTCGCTCGAGAGGAGAAAGTGGTGAGTCCTCCTTTTGGCCGGTGATCGAGTATGTCCTTCACAGATTCGGCCGGTGTAGATTGACACTTTCTACTGAACAGCTTCTCTGTCCAGGCACGTACTTTGAGTGGTCGGGATGGGTTAGGATGGGCTACGTGAATGAATCCAAGGAGTTTGAGGAAGGGCTGGAAAAGCTGGAACGCTTCGTCAAAGCAATGCATTGAATCGTGTACTCGCACTACTAACGCAAAGGAGCATTGGAGAAACCTAGGTATTATTCGTCGCAATCATTACAGTTCATCATCTGAGCCGTCCTCAACATCTGCACTCGCCTCGGCCACGAACGGCCGATACTCGGTACTGTCCTGTGCTCGAAGCAACCGTCGACGAACTTCGCTCTCGTCTTCCACTGTTGAGTAGCCCCTCCCACCAAAGTACGACAGCAGAACCGGGAGCAGTACCAGACCATGAAGTGCTCCAAGAACGATGAGGGCGAACCACATGTTGGCATAGTATAACTTGAGTCTGTTCCGAGCAAAGATTCTGAAGGTCAGCACTTGTCGTAGATGAACGAGATTGTGAATTAAACCCACAGTTCGGATCGAGTGAAAGCCAGAACAGAGATGCCGACGAGCTTCGTTCCTGTGATTCCACTCAGAACCTGTTGGAAGGGATCGATGTCAGTACGGGCACGTCGAAATTCAGCAAAGACAGAAGTGTGCTTGACTCACTGAGCTTCCTACATCTACGAGAGCCGCCCAAGCACGTTCGTCACGTTCTCGCTGTGCCATGGGGTGCTTACTTGGGAGTGCTGCCGGCGCCCGTACGAAAGCTCGAGCGACGTGGGCACAGAACTCAACGCAGATAGCCGCACAGACGCTCAAGTTGACCAATGTGAGGGCATTGAGCCCGATGCCCCAGACACCCATCATGGCGCTGACGCCAAGCAGCGCCGAAGCTACGCATCCGGTGACGACAAGTCCGGTGCGCCAGCTACCCAGCAGGAGCGTCATGATTCCGAAGATGGCTAACGCTGCGCCTCCCAGGACTTGCAGAGCTGTTGCGGGCAGATGCGAGTATTGGTCGAAGAAGACGGAGAAGACACTGTACGCAAAGACATCAGCGCCCGTCCTCTCCGAGATGTCGGCACTGATTCGCTCCGAAGCCGCCAGAGCGTCAATGAAGTCGGACTGGGATCGTAGCGGCGTGTGGTAGGTGCGGAAGTTCGATGCTACGATTCCAGGAGACTCGTCGTCTTTCGAGGGCGCACGCAGGCTGAGTGCGGTTGAATATGCAGCTTGTCCTCCGAGCGGGCAGGTCTCGTCCGTAGGCGTCTTCAGCCAATTGTCCAGGTATCGCATGAACTCTCCGTCTTCTGGGAGGCCAAACATGGTGATATTCCAAGGCGGCTCGCGATCTTCAAAGCACGGCTTGCAGGCGTATGGGGAGTCCGAGGAGCGACAGAACTGGGTCGGGTCACGCTTCTTGACTCGGCAGCAGGTTTCGAGAACAGGGTTGAGCGAGGAAAGGAAGTCGTCGATCCAACTGCTTGCTGGTTCAGCTAAGAAGGAGACGTCTGGACGCTTACGCTCTCCCTCGAGCGTATTGGCGAGTGAAAGATTCTGGCATGTTGTGAATCGTCCACATAGCCCTTGCTGGCCAGGTCGCATGGTCTGGTCAATATCACGCGCAACGAAGTAGACTGGAGGACCAACGTCGAGGTAAGTCTCCAACGCATCGAAATAAGTCCGCAAATACGAGGTTGTGGGCAATGCAAGCCGCTGGTCCAGACCCATGTCGACCTTGTGCGTGCCGATGACAGATAGCATGAACAGGGCGCTGAACAAGAAGATCACGATCCGCTTGACGGGACGTTTCAGCAGGAATGGCGCATAATGCTTGCGGATGAACCGACCGATTTTCCCCTCCGATGCTAGTGCAGAAGGCCCACCACTGACGGCCAAGGAGTCGTACTCGTGCGAAGGAGTAGGTGCAAAGCGGATGCATGGCAAGCAATCGACTCGGTTGGACTCCACCCGTCGAGCATCGAGTGCCATGGCGGCGACGAAGACAGTGCACTGCAGAACGGCGGCAACAAACATGCTTCCGGCAGCATACAAGGCGAAGTTGCGGACCGCAGGCATGGGTACGATAGCACCGAGCAAGAAGGACGTGATCTGCGTTGTAGCGCTCAATAAGATGGAGGGACCGATGCGGGATAGCGCTTTTGCAGCCCGCTGGGCAGCAGGTACTGAAGGGTGGCGGGGGAAGGCACCACTGTACGAGGTGACTTCTGTCTCATCTCCGTCGAAGCTGTCCATCTCGTCATCCGCATCGCCAGCTAGCAGACTGTCTTCTTCTTGATGGCCCATCCCAGGCACCACACTAACACTTGACTGGCGATTGGCGCCCAACGCGCTTCGTGCGCTTGCCAAGGCGTTCTGTCGGTCCATCTCATGACACAGCAAGAATATGTTGTCCACACCCACGGCGAGCACCAGGAAGGGAATGACCTCTGCAATGACGAGGGTGACTTTGACTCCAAGGACGCTGAAAATACCAACGGCAGATGATACCGACATCAGAACGATCGCGATGCCGAACAGACCGAGCATGAACTTCGATTGGACGAAGATCGCTTTCCGCCATGATGTCTGCGTTCCGCTTCTTGCTCGTCGTCGGCCAACGAATGGGACAAAGGCGAGCAACTTGCCCGCCAGTCCGGTACGGACCGAATCTCCGTGAGGACCGGAGGCGCCGGTCGCTTGAGGAGCAGCGTTGGCTGAGCGAGTCTCTCCACCCAGCGTCACGGCCGCATACAAGAACATCAGCAGGTAGGATAGCACGACGATTCCGATGTCCGTATTACTGCTACTGCCAAGTTCCTGTTCCAAGCTGACCTCTGTGCTCAGAGCCAGCTCTACACCTAGCTCTCTGCGACGAGCACCGAGGGGATGCTCAGGCACCGCCTTGCCATCGGCGGTGTGCGAGATGCCAGCAATGGAAAACAGGAAGCGCTCCAGAGTCCTCTCCCACTCCGCAGCTCGTGCAACTACTCCGGCATCTAGACTGTTGCCGACGACCCAAGTGACTGCGGCAGCGCGCGCTTCGCTTGGGAGACCTTCCCTAAGTACCCCGGCGTCTGCATCGGAGACGACGGACGGGATCCCACCAAGGACAATGTTGCGCTTGAGTGGCTGACCGAATTCGGGAAGACAGTTGCCCGGCTGCAGAGCGCAATTATCGAGCTCCTCAGCCCAGTTGTCGGGACCGAGACCGCGGCCGACAAGATCGTTGTTGAAATAGCCGAGGATGCTCTGCACGACGCACGGTCCACCAGGTCCACTTGGTGCAAAGCAGACATCTTGGAATGTAAGATCGTTAGGTTCGGAGCGGAGATCGCGGATGGCAGCCTCGACGTCGGCCCACCACTGGAGACGATCCCAGTTGAGAGCAGGCTGAGCTTCTGTGAGGTACGCCGTAATGTTGTCGCCTCCTCTACCCTCTTGGACCAGGGCTGGGAGAGTATTGCTGGTGCGGGGTCGCTGTGTTGCAAGGTCCTTTCCTGTCGCATCCATCACGAATACTTGCTGTGTCCGGTAGAAAGGCCCGAAGTGCTCGTCGAAGTATTCCTTCCTCAACTTGCTCTCGGAATCCTTTGCAACCCACAGATGTACAGGATCGGTCTCGACGGCAAAATGCATCCACCCAAGATTGGCCAGTGCTAGCAATGCGAGCGCAATAGCGAAAGTAAGGAAAGGGTTCGATGCTGATGCATATCCGACCTTGTAGAAGAAGCGTGAGAGATGAGTCGAGAGAGCGTACGATCGCGGTTGAGTGGTGTCCAAAGCGGCTTGGGGACCTCCAAACTCCCCCACACCTCCGAGCCCGCTCCGTCCTCCGAGATCGCCACCGCTTGAAATCGAATCGTCCTCGGTAACCCCACTACTCAGTCCCCTTCCGCTGACCGCTCTTGATCCAGAGCTACTCTGACTTCGCCCTGCACCCATCACTGGCGGGCGTCCACGGTCAGTATAAGCACCTGATCGACCCATCGTACCTGCCGCAGAAGACAGACCCGAGCGCTCTCCTGAGGGTTCGAAGTCATCCGAGTCGAGCCGTACGCGCTCAAAGCCACTGCCTTCGCTGACGACGCTGATTCCACTCTCTCGATGACGGATCCCTAACCTCCTGCGCTTATTAGCCCCGCTCTCACCGTCAGTACTGGACGAGCCCGTGATCCAACCCCAGCCGCGACGGAAGAGCCGTACGACTCCTCGAGGTCCGGTCGTAGTAGAGAGTAAACCGAGCGAGAACGCGAGCACACCAAAGAGGTAGATCATGCACACGATGAAGGTGAAGCATGTCACAGGTCCGATGTGGCAGACATCTCCGTGGGCTGCTGCTTTGGATGGAGGTAGGCCGACGGGTGGGAGGGCGGCACATACGGCTGGGCAGTCTACGCATGCGCATCGTGAGGAGAGATCTGGATCGCTGCATGACCGCGGGGGCGCGTCGAAGGGTACGATACCGGAAGCCAGTACAGAATCGTTCGAATGCTCCGGAACCTTCTTCCGAAGGTGGGCGAGGTTGATGATAGGTCGAATCGGTGTTTTCTCTTCCTCCTCGCTCGCCACATTGAATGGACTTTGCCTGTCGTTTTCTACGCGTTGCGTGTTCGACTTCTCCTCTTTTGGGGTTACGCGCGGGAAGTTGAGCTGGAACGGACTGCCGAGAGGCTTTTCGTCGCCCAAGAATTTGAGGAAAGCATCTGCATTCCGCGCTCCGCCTCCAATGAGATCCATTGCAAAGCTGTTCCCCGCCCCGAATTGCACATCCTTGCAGGAGTCGTAGAAGGCGGTCCGGAATGCATCACCGACGTAGAAGTTGACCTCCTTGACCGCTTCGCCGAACTTCTTGTGCCGGTATTCTGTAGCTGGCGAGAGCTGCTGGGCCGAGGCATTCGTCTGAGGCAGCGCGAGTCCTGCCCCGTCGTTCCCTCCGATCTTTTGAGTTTCGAGTACTTTGAGGAAGCCGGCTTGATGGGGATCGCAGGTCAGGGCGCAGAAGAGGGCGCGGAAGTTGTTGCGGCAGGCGGGGCAGGAGGAGATGAGAGGTTCGACCTGGTCGAGGTTAGCTTTGAGAGCATCGACTTGTTCGGCCTCGCAGCAGACTGAGCCTGGGCTGTAGGTTGGCCCGCAGACGTCGACGAGGGCTTTCTTGAAGGCGTCGCTGTCGGGCTTAACAATGCAAGGGGTGCGAACGTCAGCATCGTACGTTGGAAGAAAGAACAAGGACCCCCTCTGAACTCACCTCCTTTGCGGGCTCGGCATCGATTGCGCAGGGAAGGGCAGGCGAGATGAATGATTTCTGGCCACAGTTGCCCCGCATGTTACATCGTCCTTGCTTCGCAGTCGTGCCTGTCCGAATCCCCGCAGGATCGGACATCAGGGACGTGTGAGGCTCCATGACTTCCAAGGGGGGAGACGCTCGCTCGTCCGGCTCTTGGGTCGGAGTGTGGCTGTCGAGGTTGAAGATGACTCCCTGGTGGTTCTGCGTCTTGAACCTTGCGAGTTGGACCGGGGCAACGCTTGATGACGTTCGCCTGGGCATCGCTGGTGGATGCGCACGACCACCACCGCAACTTACTCAGCTAGCTCGACGCGACACACACATCGGAAGGACCTGACAGAGCTGCGCGCGCGGAATCAGTGATAAGGCGGGCATTTAAGAGAGGCAAGGTTTCAAGGTCATCATCACATCACTCCCAAGTCCGTCATGGCCGCAACAGTGCATGCACCCACCGCAAGTGGTGCGGCCTCTCCGGTACGACAGTCACGCGCGGAAGCCAGTAGCGCAGCCCCTGGTAGCGCGGCGGCGGTGACTGCGATACAGGGAGGAGCAGCAACAGCAGGGGGAGGACGAGCCTCGAAACGAGCTCTTCGAGATTACTACGGCATTCAATCGGCGGCACTTGATGCGTCTACAGATGGAACGCAAAGCAGTGGGACGTTCGACTCGATGGAGCCCGGTGCAAGTACGGACCCACATGATCCAGGTGAGCATGGTTCAAAGCTCGTTCTTGAGGTGCATCGCATTGCTGATTCAATCTTCCGCTCTGAACATCCATACCCTCCCGCCAACTCTCTGGAATCGCTGCTTCAGACTCGCCTGCATTCAACGTGTCGTCATGCTATGAGTCATTGGTGTCAACGATGGGCCTGGCTGAGCTCTTACGCAAGTCAGCTGAGCTCGTGAGCGGTATGTATACATCTCAGCTTCCTTGTGCTGGTATGGCCAGGATATTCAGCTGACCTCTCTGTTTCCAACCTGGCCATGCTTGCAGAGATTCGCGAGCTGGACGGAGAGAAGCAGAGTTTGGTATATAATCACCATCACGAACTTGTTGCTGCGAGCGAGACAATACGAAAGGTTCGTCCGCTCAAACCCCCTCCTAGGATATCGTTTCAACGCTACGGCTGACTTCTCAAATTCTTCCCGTGGCTCTTCAGATGAAGAACCGTGCTGACGGCCTCGATCCTTCGCTGGACTCACTCCAATCCTCTTTCTCGACAATGTCCCAGCTGGCTGAGACGCTTGCTCTGCCACCGCATCTCACGGCATCGATTGTCAGGAGCCAAGGCACAGCTTCACAAGCTGTCAGCACCGGGAATCCATGATCAATGACCACGAGGCACGAATTCGAATGTATACCCTGTCATCTTCTGCGGCTATCGTGGCTCTCTGGGTAGCCATGCCATCGCCCTATCGAACGCACGAACGAGATTGAATGACCTGCTATCGAACCTTTGTTGCGCGTTTGAAATGGGCGGTGGGCGGTGGCCCGGGCGCAAGATAATCGATGGATTGGCGCCAGACTCTTGAAGTTAGCGCAAGGGTCTACCCGCCGCCGCAGTAGCCGAATTACGATAACTTCACTGGCCACTGCTGCGGGTAAGTTTGGACCCCGTCGCGGCTCAAGTCGTGTGAGGGCCGACAAAGACGCAGACCAGACGCGCAGACGCTCTTGAGGGGCGGGCGATAGATCTGGTCACCGGCCTTTGCTGGAGCGCTGCGGCTGTTGTTTGAGGTGGTGCCTGTGACTCGACCTTGTATCGAAGCTGAGACGCTGGTGGACCCTTGTTGAAAGGGGGGCGGACCGGGTCTCAAGCTTTGGCCCTTGGCTGGCTACCCCGCATGATTATTACGCACGGCGAGAGTGACGAGTCGCTTTGTGTTGATTGCCTTATCGGTGGGATCGATGCTGTGCTCTGCCTCTCCCCTTATAAAGCTGCGGATATCTCACCACCTCCTCCTGGCCCCTTTCCACCACCATCCCCCCTTCCTTCACAAACAGTCTCTCTCTGTCCCAACTCACTTGACTCTTCACTGAGCTCAACCACAACACAGCCAGCCAACAACCAACAACCCAACATCTCGCATCGTTCTCTCTCGCAAACTCTCTCCTGTAATCTCCTCAACTCGTGTACTACTTTGGCCCATCATGCGTATCGGTATCTCCGTCGTCACCCTCACCCTCGCCCTCTCCGGAGCTGCATTCGGCGCTCCCACAGTCGACCTCTTCGTTCCCGGTCGACTCAACTACAGCCCTAACCCGGCTCCCATTCACACTCACGCTCAAGCGCAGTCCATCCCCAACTCATACATGGTCGTCCTCAAGAAGGGTGTTTCCACCACCGACTTCCTCGCTCACCAGTCCCTGATCCAGGACGCCGTCGCCACCGCAGCAACCCACCACGCGTCTGCTTCCTCTAACTCCACACCCTCGCTCAAGCACGTCTACAGCTTTGGTCAACGCATGCAAGGTTACGCCGGCACTTTCACCGACGATCTCCTCGCATACATTCGCGCCCAGCCAGAGGTCGACTACGTCGAGCGGGATTCCGTCGTCTCTATCACAATGATGCCCGACGACGGAAGTCGCATTGATCACGGTATGGCTGCAACTGCCACCACCAAGAAGATCGCCCACGCGGCCTCTCCCTCTCCCCTCGACGACATTCACGTCATCGACAAGGACTCTGTCTGGGGTCTCGCCCGTATCTCCCACCGCAAGCCCCTCGGCTTCGGTACCTTCAAGCAGTACCTCTTCGACAAGCAGGCCGGTGAGGGTGTCACCGCCTACATCATCGACACTGGTATCAACATCAAGCACAACGAGTTCGAGGGTCGCGCACGATGGGGTAAGACCCTCGCCAGCGACGGCATCGACTCTGACGGTAACGGTCACGGAACCCACTGCGCCGGTACCATAGGTTCTCGCGCGTACGGCGTCGCCAAGAAGGCCGACCTTGTTGCTGTCAAGGTCCTCGGCTCCGGTGGCTCCGGTTCCATGGCAGACGTCACTCAGGGTGTTCTCTGGGCTGCCCAGAACGCTGCCGACCTCTCGGCCAAGTTCGAATCCGAGCCTCACTCGGAGGCTGCCCAGAAGCACAAGGGCTTCGTCGCCTCTATGTCTCTCGGTGGCGGTCGCTCTATTGCGCTCAACCAGGCCGTCAACTCGGCTGTTGACTCTGGTCTCCACTTCACTGTTGCGGCCGGTAATGAGAACGCCGATGCTTGCAACGTCTCGCCCGCTGGCGCGAAGAACCCCGTCACAGTCGGTGCCTCTACTGTTTCCGACGAGCGCGCGTACTTCTCTAACAAGGTGAGTCTTTTTTTACGCGCACGCGTTCGTAGTGGCGAATGTAGAGAAATGAACTGACTCCCTGTTCTTCTCTCTCAGGGTACTTGTGTCGACGTCTTCGCTCCTGGCTTCCAGATCAAGTCGACCTGGAACACCGGCCCTGACTCGACCAACACCATATCCGGCACTTCGATGGCGACTCCCCACGTCGCCGGTCTGGTCGCCTACCTGCTCTCCATCTACGGCACGGAGGAGTTCCACACGATCAAGGGCGCCTCCGGCACGGGTGTGTTCGCGGACGCTCCGCCTACGCGTCTCTACGTCCAGTCTACGGCGAGCTCGTTCGCGTCCAAGTTTGTGAACGCGCTGCCCCTTCCCGCCCTTGTGTTCGACTACGTCAACGGTCTGCTCGGCCTGAACGATGCTGAGGGCGAGCTTGTCCGCGAGGATGCTGGCGTGAACGGCTCGGAGGAGATCTCTTCTGTCTTGGCGCCCAAGTACCTCAAGAAGGCGATTGAGGATCTGTCCTCGCCCGGCATGTTGAGCGACATTGACTCAGACACTCCTAACAAACTTTGCTTCAATAATGTCACTATCACCCACTAAACATTTCATCTCCCACTTCTCCATCAACTTCTCCACTACCTCTCCTCTTCTCAATCTCTCCAACCTTTCAAACATTCCATCTCCCAACCTTCTCCATTTTTTTTTGTAATTGTAATGAATGAGCCTTGTTTGTGTAATTTGTTGTGGGAGAGTGAAGTTGTTTGAGAGAGTTGAGATGAAGTTGAGAGAAGGAGAGAGGAAGTGAAGTTGTTTGAGAGAAAAGAAGAGAGGGTGAGAGAAGTAAAGTGAGAGAGGGAGGAGAAGAGAGATGAGAGTACTAGTACTAGTATGTATCGTACTCAACAACGGCTGTCAACTTCGTACCGCTCAAAAGCGACCTAACCCACCCCACCCACCCGACTACCATTCAGCAGGTCATTAGTCCACTGACCACTTCCCGCCCGTCACCTGCTTAGATTCACAGATGCTGACCTGCTTGCCGTTGGCCACTGCCAGAAGGAGGGCCGAAGAAAGGCCCTCTGCTTTACTATGTAGATCCCACAGCTGACCCTTTCTCTTCTCAGCTTTCTGCCCTCTGTCATTCTCCCTTCCCTCCCCTTTCCTCTCCCTTCGCTAACATCACCATCTCCTTCCTCTTCTTGCTCAATCGCTCTGGCAGCATTGACCTCTTCCTTCTGTTCCGCTTTACGCAGCTTTGTCACTCCCCTTCTTTCCGCAGATCTTGCCTTCGCTTCGCTGGACGAACATTAAATATCAACAGAAATGGTCACTTTTCCTTCTTCTCTTCGGTTTCTAGTCTGCCTCGCCCTGGTCGGCGTCCATCTCAACCAACAGACTCAGCTCGTTCTCGGTGCAGCCCTTCCAAGTCCTGCAAATATCCCCTCGGCCGCCTCCTCTGTCTCCAATCCTGCATCATCCGCCTCAACCCCAGACGTCAAGGCCATCAACGACCAAGACAACAAGATCAGAGGAGTCGGACTCGGAGGTTGGCTCGTGCCCGAAAGTTTCATCACACCTTCCCTCTTTTCCCGCACCAATAATAGCGCCATAGTAGACGAATGGAGCTTCTGGTCTCTTCAACCCACCGCCCAAGCTACTCATCTCCTCCAATCTCACCTGGACAACTTCATCACCGAGCGAGACTTTGCAGCCATGGCCCAGCTCGGATTGAACCACGTCCGTCTTCCGATCCCCTTTTACGCAATTGACGTCGCTGCGGATGAACCTTACCTCAAGCTCAACCGATGGGAGCTTGCCAAGCAGGCAGTCAAGTGGGCTGCCATGCAGCGCATCAGAGTCATCATCGACTTGCACTCCCTCCCCGGTGGACAGAACGGATACGATCATTCAGGTCGTCTCGGACAGAACCTGTGGGCGTCCAATCAGACGTACTTTGACCGCTCCCTCAAGATCGTCGAGACCATAGCCACGGAATTCTCCAAGCCCGAATATCTGGGAGCAGTCATTGCTATCGAAGTGAGTGTTCAAGGTGTGAGATTTTGGAGTCATAGGATGAGACTGATCTTGTTTCCGTATACTTCTCCCTTCCGAAAGCCTGTCAACGAGCCCATGACCAACAACACCCGGGTCGACGAGTACTACAAGGCATCCCACCACCTCATCAACACCATATCCAGCAGCACCATCGTCACCCTCCTCGATGACGGCGGCCCGCAAAACCTCGACTCCTGGCGCAACAGGACCCACCCACGGGCGATGACGGCCATGAGTTCGCATCCATACCTCATGTTCAGCGACGAGGATATACTTCTCAACCGCACGGACAAAGTGGCTAAGATCTGTGACATGGGCAAGCAGTACCAGAACTTCCATCAGCAAGGTAAGAGGGACTCGAAGATGGATGTAGGGCTCTATCACCAGAAGCTGCAACTCACTCTCGATCTTAATTCAACCAGAAATGTACCTCGTCGTGGACGAGATGACGCCGGCTTTCACCGACTGCGCGATCAATGGTGAGTGTTTGGGATCATCCGGCAGGCCATACTTGCTTTTTCGAGACGACGACGATTGACGATCTCTGTCTACGGCAAAGTGAATGGACGAGGGAAAGGCTCAAGGTACGATGGGACATTCCCAGGTGCGAAGGGCCGTCGGTCGACATGTAAAGGCAAGATTGGATCAGGAGCTGGATTTTCAAGCGGCTACAAGGTGAGTGTATACCTCTCTCTCCTCTCTCTCTTTTTCGGTCTGCTATCCCTCTCACACATCATTCTTTGCTTTCTCTCTGTGTCCAGCAAATGCTGGCGCTCATGTGGGAGGCTCAAGTCGTCAGTTTCGAGCGGACGGCGGGATGGATGCAGGTGAGTTGCTCTTCATCGCCCGCCCGAGTTCCACTCGGAACACTGACCAATGTGTATGGGGGATTCTCTCTTTTCGCAGTGGACTTGGAAAACGGAACCTGGGTACGCAGAGGATTGGTCCTTCTCGGCAGGTGAGTATCTTGGCTCTCCATTTCACAACTTCCTCTCTGCTGACCTAGGTCTGAACTGGTGCAATCTTCTCCCTGTCCATCCTTAACAGGAGTGGCTCACGGCTGGATTCCACAGGATCTCAACGAGCGCCGGTTCAACGTGACGTGTCCTTAGGTGATCGGTGATGGGGGAAAATGTCATGTATGCTCTGAACAGGATCATACAGTAATGGAAGTCGACCCTTGCCCCGGACAAAGCGGAAGCCATGCTCCGAGGGCGGACCCTTTGCTGCATTCGTCTACGGCCGAAATCTGTCTGGGGCTCAACGGGTAAACAGGAAGCTGGAGACTTATTAGTACTTAGAGTTGGAGAAAGAAGCGTCTTGACCAGCAGCGAGAATGGGAGAGAAGCTTCCAATTGACTTTGTTTGATGACCGTGCGAGGATGATGAAGGTCTTCTTGACTGCTCTTGGCTCAGTGAGAACCATGGCTCCCGGCGGGGTCGACCAGCTTCGAAGTTCGACGTCACTGAACATGCCCGGTCCAGGGTTTCAAGTGCCGCGGATATGGTGAGCCGCGCAGGGTGAGAAAGGGTTGGCAGAAGGAAGACCTCAGCTTCGGACCTTTCCCTTGGCTTTGAGATTCGGTCCACCATGCACGATTGACGACGATACCCGCAACCTACCAGCAGGTGGCATGGTCAGCGATCAGCAGCGCATGCTCTGCCTTCGGTCCAGGATGCCGCACCTTTCTCCGTACCCAGCCCGTCGGGCTTTGCTCTCTCACAGGGAAAGGGCAGATGTATACCAAGACGACAGTGGTTGTGGATCGCTTGGCATTCATGCACTGGACAGCTCACCGTTTCCATCCTTGGCACTCTGACCTCTTTTCTCCGCCATTTGCAGATCCAGCTTCCATCACCAATAACCTCACCTTTCACTCTCCACAGTCCACCACTTCTTGGTACTACATACTCTCATCCGTGGCTCCGTGTGGCTCCCAGTTGAGGACGGCGTACCGCATACAGGAGGTAGTGAAGTGGAAAAAATCGACCCACTTTGTACCACCCACGCACGGTCACTTCACTCGCAGCTTACTCAGTCGCAACTCTTCCAAGAGCTCCACGAACCGGGTCTCGGTGTCGACATGCTCACACTTTCCTCTCCACTCTTCTCGCTCACATCTCTTCCATGTGTCAAAAGTTCCAAGCCTTCTTAGCCGCTAACAGCTCCTTCATCCCGCTGTCTGCCCAGCATACATTGCTCATCAGGCATTCATGAATGTCCGGATGATCCTATTCGACCCTCCTTGGCAGGGCTTCAATCATGCCACCATGACATGGTCTTGGCTCTCTGCTTCTTCATTCGACAAACTCATCTTCGTTGCTCTGCTCACGGACCATTGCCCGCTCCTCAGCTTCATACGCCGGTCTGGACGATGGTCAGAAAAGGTATTTAAGAACCCACTGTGCGACTGACTGTTGCCTCTTTCTTCACACTACCCACACAGCTGCCTTTCTTCGACATCCTCTCCTCCAGTCTCCAATCTCCAAGCTCCTCATCTACCCTCGCCATGATCTACTCCACCCTTCTCATCGCCTCCGCCCTGGCCTCGTCGGCCGTGCTCGCCGCTCCCACACCAGACCCCCTTCTCAACATTGAGCTCGATCTCGGCAGTGGTATCAACCTCAGCATCGGCGGCGGTCGCCCCGTCAAGGAGCCCAAGGAATTCACCTCGGCCTTCTCTGTGCGCGCGGTCCCTGAGACCATCATCACCAACGAAGGCGTCTCGGTTCCCGGACAGACTGGCGCTCTTGGCCACTACGCGTTCAAGATCAACAGCAAGACCGAGGAGATCTGCTACGAGATCCGTCTGGTCGGCGTCGACGGTGCCTACTCCTCCAAGGCTCTCACTGCCACCCACATCCACCAGGCTGCCGCTGGCGCCGCTGGTCCTCCCAGGTAAGCAACTTTGCTTATGCTCACTATTCAGCTCTGAGGTGGTTGACTTACGCGAACTATATTCACTGTACACAGGATTGCATTCCCCAACCCCGCCTTCGTCCGCAAGAACCATCTCGGCCAGGAGGTTCGCGAGTCTAAGGGATGCATGAAGGGACCTTTCCGAACTGGCATCAACACCACCGCCGGCATTGACACTGGTTCCGCGACTGGCTTCACCCTCAGCCAGATCGAGGCCAACCCATCTGGCTTCTTCGCCGACACCCACACCGAGACTTTCATCGCCGGTGCCGTCCGTGGTCAGCTTCTCCGCTCCGAGCTCGAGGTTGCCTCACCCAAGAGCTTCGACGCCGTCCTCACCGCCAACGCCCAGCCCGACAACGTCGTCACCAGCGCCAACGTCCCCGTCGCTGGCCAGGAGGGAGCGAGCGGTGACTACAAGCTTAAGATCAACCTTAAGGAGAACGTTGTCTGCTACTCCATCGAAGTCAAGGGTCTCGAAGGCGAATACTTCTCCCCCGCCAAGACTGCCACACACGTCCACTTTGCCTCTGCTGGTCTTGCCGGTCCCCCTCGTCTTGCCTTCCGCAACCCTCAACCCGTTAAGGGCCTTTTCGGCAGCAAGAACTTGCGACGATCGGAGGCCTGCATCAAGGGACCTTTCACCTCCGGTCTCACCGCCGCCACTGGTCTCGACACTAGCACCAACAGCGGCTTCACCCTCCAGCAGCTCGTTGACAACCCGTCCGGTTTCTTCGCCGACACGCACACTGAGAAGTTCGCTGCTGGTGCCATCCGCGGCCAACTGGTTCGCACCCAGTAAATCTGCCCACGGCTCTTCTCTTCCCCAAAGTAACCAATTTCTTGCAAACAAATTCATGGGTCTTGTTCTAACTTCACTCGGACACTCCTTCATCTTTCTGTATTTCGCCTGCCTCTACCGCACTGCTTCACAATGAACAATTTTGGTTTTCACTTCATCCGTCTGTCTGCATGATCATCTCGCGTTCCCTTCCTACACCTGAAGTACAAAGGCAAAGTCACGATCGCACAGGATGGGCACTCAAGATCGATCGCTTGTCTCTGCCCGCGGACCAGCCGCTTTTGTGAACGTGTTCATTGCTATTGCTCATGACTTGTTGTATCGGATCGAGGAGCCCATCGACGACGTGCGGGACATGCTCGTGATCGACCCGTTCCTGCCCACCGTCCGCATCGATGGCGCCGCACTGTTGTTGCCGTCGCTGTCGCTGCCGGTCAAGTTCCCACCGGGAACAATGACAATCTCTTCCCTGGGCAACGCAGGGAAGCAGTACAGCACAAAGATGAGCGCCACGAAGGTCTCGGGAGCCACATAGAGGCACCAGAAGAGCTTGAACTTATTCACTCGGCTGTCGATGGCGACGTGGCCCTGGATGACGCGGTACATCATGAAGACGGCAGTCACGATGGCGATGATGGTCGCGAGGAAGGCTTGAACCTTGTACCCCTTGGTCTTGC
Organism: Tilletia walkeri; assembly: GCA_009428295.1. Lineage (NCBI taxonomy): Eukaryota > Fungi > Basidiomycota > Exobasidiomycetes > Tilletiales > Tilletiaceae > Tilletia > Tilletia walkeri. Next base: position 55,723 of record RDSH01000104.1, read on the forward strand.
GGGACCGTCCGTTCGTACCAATGTAGTATTCGGTCTTGCCTGCCGATATGATCTTGGCCCAGAGAACGATGATGATAAGGAGGGTGAAGATGGTGATGATCGAGAGTACGAGCGAGGTGACCGCTTTGATATGCCGGACCTCCTTCTGCGCTTCATGCTCGCCTTTGAGTGCTCTGCGGAAACGAATCGCAACGACAGCCAGCAAGACGGCGCAGATACCGATGATGACCTGGAAGACTTGAGGGAGGTGCTTGAGGAAGAACTGGGAGCCGCCGCCTGGTCGACGACTTCCGCCTTCGACGGATCGCTCCACATCGGCTCGGGCCTTGAGTGCATCGAGTGTGGGCGTGGCAATGTTGACGACCACTGTGAGCAACGGGCTCATAAGGAGCAGCGGGCCCATGAGCATCAGGACACCTTCGCCGATCAGCGTCCCTTTCTCCGGATCGGTGGCGTCCTCTTGAGAGAGCCCGAATCGCATGGCAAAAGTGACAATGCGAACCACGAGGAAGCAGAACACACGGAAGTCGACCGAGCTCGAAGTTCGTCGGAACAGAGACCGGATCCCCAGAATGGCGAGGAAGACGAGGTATGCGGTGAAGAGGGCTGCAGAAGGGTTCGTGTCGTGAGATGTGGGCACGCCGCCGATGATGTTGCCAGAGTCGATTAGGTTCTGCTGGAAGGCGTTCAAGGGAGCAGCGGCCACCGACGCTGTAGGATCTCCCAGAGCACCCGACATGCTTGCCGCCGTCGTCGCTCCGCTCGACATATCACCTGGTCCGGAATCTGTCGAGGTCGAAGAGGGCACGGATGCGTCATCTGTGGCGGATTCAGATGGAGCGGTAGAAGGAACTGCCGAATCGAGCATTGGCGAGGTTGAGGAGATGGGGGAGAATGAAGACATTCTAGCAAGGGTAGACTGAGAGGCGGGCAGTAGAATTGATGGAGAAGAAGTTGTTAGAATGTAGCGAGCCCGCTCGCTGAAAGAAGAAGAGAAGAGAAGAGCAAAACGTAAGGAGACAGCAGAGTGGTGGAAAGGGGTGACCCAAGTCAGTCGCGGACGCTCAAGCTTTGAAAGACCTCTTTATATGGGCGAGCCAGAGCAGAACACCCCATCGGGGCAAAGCCGCTACGAACATAAGGCCGGAGAAAGGTACAGCAGTGCGCGCGCTCGACTCCGCTGGCAGCTTGCTGGCAGAAACAACTCACCTCGCTCTCAGATGAGACGGAGATTACGCCGCGGCTCGGACTCAATGACATGTATCGCTGGAAAATGAAAGTATGTAATGAAATGAGAAGACGAATTCGAAGTGAGGAATGGGAAGAGTGACGAGGGACCGTGACGAAAGGTGACCGGTGACGCTGCGACGGTGACGAACGGGCTGAGCCAGCAACCCGAAAGCAGGCTCCATGGGAGTCTGCGAACCTTGAAATAAATAGACCTTGGCTTGTTTGCTGTTGATGGAGTTGTTGTGTTGGGGGGTTCAAGTGCCTTCATGCTCAGGCGTTCCCGAGGATCAAGTCCGCTGCTCTGTTGGCCATCATATAGAGAACACTTTGCGGGTGACCAGGTCTGAAAGAGAGAAACACGTTCGAGGGTGAGCATTTAATGGTCTGTGAGCTTGCCTTATGTCGCAAGACCTTGCAAAGCTGGCTGGTATGGTTTGCAACTCACGTTAGCTGAGGGAAGGAGGACGCATCAACGATGCGAAGGCCTTGTACTCCGTACACCCGGAACTCGGAGTCCACGACGCCGCCGTTGCTGAGGGGACCCACTATTTCCATGAAGATGTTTCTGCCGTCAGTAAAGGAGGCTGGTGAAGTGCTGCGCATTATATCTTCTTGGCTAACTCACTAGCACATGTTCTTGCCGCATGCCAGACCGTCATCAAGTTGTTCTTCCAGAACTGGAGAATCTGAGCGTCGGACTGGACAGCTGGACCGGGGACTGGAGCGCATGGAATCGATACACGTCAGTGAGACGCTTGCCTGAGTAGTTCAATTCCACTCACAGAACTCAGGACCGGTGACAATCCTTTGCATAGCCTTCGCTGAAAAGATCTGAGCAGCAAAGATGAAGGAGAGGAAAAGTGAATAAAGACGGTTCATATCCTCATGGATAAGACACCTGCGAGCTGCACTCACCCTTCGAGTTCGCTTGAAGGCTTCCACAGCGACAGCTTGGTCGACCGGGTCCGTAAGCCATCCAGGATCGACGATAGGCAGATCCTCCATGCTAGCGCTCTTCAGGGTTACACTGCCCAGGGATCGCGGAGCAACGAGTGCGGCGAGTATGCTGGCGTATTGCTTTCCACTTTTGGCGCCGTCCACTTGATTTTGGACGAACTGGTTAGACGGAAAGGAACAGTGAGGACTTCTGATTGAGCAATGTTGATAGATCGTCTCGTGGTCAACTTACAAGGTTTGAGAAGTTCTTGATCGAACCCGGTGCGACGAGATACTGAATGATTGGGAGACTGGGTAAGTACAGAGTATGCTGTGGAAACGGAAGAGAAGACTCACCTCAATGTGTGGATGGTCGCTGGGGTACGTGTCCAGAACATCGGCTCCGATCTGGCTCAAAGTGCTTGAGTTCAGCCGATCCCAGGCAAGCATGTCCGCGACGTTGTTCGTGAGGGGCCCGTTACCCGTCAGCTTGACATTTAGCAGAGTAGTTGTGAGTAGGAGAGTCTCTGTTGCAAGTCGAGTAAACGTGGAGACGTTGACGGGGTACGTTGGGCCAGCAAAAATGTGGTCTTGCATGTTCTTGCCAACTGCTTCGTTGATGTATGTCGGGGGAATGTTGAACTTCGCGAGCTGAGCGCTCGGGCCGATGCCAGAAACCATCAGCAGCTGTGGACTCTGGAAGGCTCCTGCGCTGAGAATGATTTCCTTTTTGGCGTACATTGTGACAGCGCCCAAAGTGCCATCGACGGTCTGAACACCAATGGCCCGTGGGTTGGTGGTAGAGTTATCGAAGATGATTCGCATACCAGGCTGCTGAGTGTACACCTTGAGATTGGGACGTGCGCTTGCGGCAGCGTAGAAGTCGCGCGAGCTAGACCGGATGCCACTTGCAAATGGGTTGACGGTAGTGGAAGCGAATTGGACGCCCTCCAAAGTTCCATTGTTGAAGCTTGCCGACATAGGGTAGCCGAGCTCGATCATGGAGGCCTCCATGGAGGCGGAGAAGTTCTGGGCTTGACGAGGGTAGGATACCTGTAAAGCACCACCGGGCAGCGCGAATGAAGAAGAGTCATCTGGGACGGCAATGGCGTCCTTTCTCCTGATGTCGGCCTTCGTGAAAGTGATACCGCGCTTGAAGCTGGGTGCACATGGTGAGGGTCAGCACACAGCGCCTGTTGTAATTTGATCGCTGGAAGATACGCACTCGTTGAATCGCTCCCAGAATCCCCAGGTTGAGTCTCCAGTCAAGGATTGCCAGATGCTCATGCTGCCCACCGAAGGTCTTTGGTAGATCATGAAGTTCTGTGAGGGCAAGGAACTGAAGGCATTAACCCACTGTACCCGGACATGTACTTGGACGTCAGAAATGAACTCACCCTCACAGATGACCCTCCGAGTGTCTTCCCTCTCGCATATCGAATCCTGCGGTTGTTGGCCCCTGCCTGCGGGGTGGTGACGATGCCCCAATCGATCTTGTTCTGAATGTTGTCGCTGATGTCTGATCCGCATCCGAGTACGTCCGCTCCGGGAATATCAGCGAACAGACTTTCCGTTGTCATCGATTTGAAGTCCCCTCCCGCCTCGAGCACGACGACGGAAACTAATGGGTTTTCGCTCAACCTGTTAGCCAATGCGAGTCCTGCTGTACCACCGCCAACGATGATGTAATCCGGATTGGGGATCGTTGGAGATGATCCGAGGTTGAGATTGACATCGAGGCCGAGGTTGACGCCGAGGAGACCTCCCAGCGGCGATGCGTAGGCGAGGGAAAAGCTGAGGTAGAGTCCAGCCAGGGACGTCGTGAACCTCATTGCTGCGACAGACAGACGACAAAAAAGGGAGGATCTGATGGGGAAGGCAAGAAAGCGGAGCAGGATGAAAATAGGGAAAAGAAGAAGGTGAAGGCAGTTCAGCAGAACGCAGTCTTTAACAGGCTGTGAGAGAGGTCAAAGGTAAGCATCCTCCGCAATAGTAGTACAACAGGAAAGGAAAGGACGAGGCTGTCAGCTCTGTCTCTCTCGCTTTGCCTGCACAGGCGTGAATGAGGCTGTTTGTTGTTCATGTGTGCCTGCGACAATAATGCAATCCGAGGCGTCAGGGCGTGAGGCGTGAGGGCAGAGGCCACCAGGATGAGCTTCTTGCACCTCGATCTTCCCTGTCTCTAGTCTCGACGTCCTCTTCACTTTTTCTTCCGAAAGCTTGTCCTTTCACAACCGTCCTGAGCGCGTTCAGTCGCCATGCAGTCGCCGTTCCCGGTGGCGCGGCCCAGAACGGGAGTGCCTCCCAAAGGCTTCGGTGTTGGATGTCCAGACTCAGCGCGTCGACTTGCAGATGGCAGCGCGGGCGGATCGGTGCAGGTGCTGCAGAGTCAATATATACAGTCAGTGAGTATGTACCCAGTCTCCCGTACGTCTGTCAGTCCGAGTCCCGGTCCTCTCACTTCTGATGGCAAGGACATCGAGACGTCGCGAGGTCGCGAGTCAGTGAGTGGAGACTGGAGCATCGGAGGCCGGGTCAGAAATCCGTTCTTCGAGTGTTGGGCGCCACTGAATGTACTGGCGGGTATCTACATACCGTAACACTGAACTGCTCCTGGGACCTTGACCTCGTCCATGGACCCCTTTCTCACGTCGAAGTTCCTTGGGAAGAGCCCAGTCGTGCATGAGGGACAAACGGGACTCGACTCAGAAGTACTTTCCACTTGAAAATTTGTCCACTCTCTCTGAGGGGCTTGGAGCGACATACTGGGTGAAAAACACCTTTTGAAAAGTGGCTGCTGCCTGAACCCCACGCGGAAAGAAATGCGGGGACTGGGGCAGAGAATCGATTTCGTGTGCGCGCGCGTGTTCTCCGGTCTCCCCAGCTTGGAAGAGAAAGTAGCGTGTGGATGAGATTTCATTGATTTCAGCCTTGTTATGCTGTCCACGCACCCACAACGATCCCCACCATCACCGAAGCATTCATTCTCTTTATACCCCTCTCCCCTCTCATACACCCTCTTCTTCCCTCGGCAGGTACTTGCTGCTGCTGCTGCTGCTGCCGCTGCTTCTGTGTGCTGTCGCTCCTCTGCCTCGCCTACCGCCCCCTCCCCCCCCTCCACCTTCTAGATCACAGCCATGTCGAAGCTCGTGAGTTGTGCCCGAGGGTTCTTCCAATTAAGCAAACGTATCTGACTCTTCCATCTCTCTCTCCAAACCAACAGCCCAAGAGCGACTACTATGCCAAGGAGCTCGACTCGGCTCGTCTGCGCGGCGAATGGCTTGTCCAGAACCCATGCAACGACCAGACGGGGAAGCCCATCAACTGGGCAGAGCTCATCCGCAAGTACATGAAGCACAACCCAAACCAGCATGGTCAGTTATCCTCTCTCCTTTGCTCCTCAATCCGCATAGCTGGATTGACATCTTCCTGCTTCTTACAGCGGCACCCACCATCGCTATGAGCGAACACGAGCTCCGATCATCGCTCCTCGCTTACTACGATGAAATCAAATACTCAGACGCGTCCCACGCCGCCGACACCGCACTCCCTACCTCCCTCGCCCAACAGAACCAATCACAAGGACAGACCGCAATGCCAAAACCCCTTGTCCGAGGGCACAACGGCATTGGATGGTCAACAGATGCCATCTCAGACATCGCAAAGCGACTCCGAGAATCAGCAGACGCTTCCGCACGCGATCGTGAAGATGACGTACAGCGATACGGTGTTATCTCTCTCGAGGCATATGCCCTCTGGTCTCTCGGCCGTGATTCTGAGGCAGCTGACCGCATCAAGACCAGCGGCTTCTTCGACAGTCAAGCCATCGAGGCCCTCAAGTCCGACGGTCACTACTCTGACTACAACGTCGCCCTCGTTCTCATGGGAGCTACTGTCTACGGTGAGTCGTTTATCCAATTCCCGAAAGGTAATCTTCTCGCTCCTTCTGACCATTGACTCATTCCGGCAATCAAAAATGCGGACTTCTCATACAGGCCTTGCTAACGAACGACTCCATGTCGCGCGTCCCTCCGAGGATCTGGCACAACAAGCACTCGTCGGTTATGCGCGAGCTATTGACCTCCACGAGACCGTCCGCGGTGGTCGCAGAGCTCATGCTATGCGCGGTTTACCCGCTGACGAGATCGAGCGATGGGGAGAGGCCGCTCTGTACCACAATGCATTGCTCACTGTTCGCGAAAGGTATGTAAATGCAGCCGCTTTTCTACCTTCCCTTCTGTTGTCTCCCTGCTCACCATGAAAGTATCCTTCTCCTGCATTTGGACATTACAGCGACAGCGGCGCGGCCCTTAACGCGCTAAGAGCCTACCAAGCCCACGTTAGCCGATGGCCTGGAGACTTCCGACTGCCACAACGCAATACCATCTACAAGACCCATCTCGCAACCCTCAACCGAACTGCCCGACAGGGAGACTACGTCGAGCCTACTTCCAATGCATCCAACGCTAATCTGCCCTCCTGGCGCGAAAAGACATACAACCGACAGTCCATCATCCCCGCTGCTTCCCGCTTCCAGTTGCACGGCTTCACCGCCGACAGCGCTGCCAAGGCCAACGGCGGTAGCGAACTTCTCACCCTCTCCGGTCTCGAATCCGGCAGCCCCTCCGACAAGGCCCGCACCGTCTCCACCCGCCGACCCAACCCTCATCTCTACCAACGTCCCACCTCTGCCGCCTGGGGCGCAGAGTTCCTCGTTATCCAGCGTGCTGCCATTGTCAGCTTGGAGCGAGGCATCGACTTCCCCCGCGCCGGCGAAGTCAACGCCCAGGCCCTTGAGTTTGCTGAGGAACTCACCCAGGGATGGAAGTACAACGGCGAGCAGGGCGGCGAGATTGCAGATGAGATTGTCGAGGTTCTCTACAAGCTCTCTACTCTCACCTTCCACTCGCAGCGCATTGCCCGGCATCTTTTCACTGTTCTCGTTGGTGCTGAGCGATACCAGGAGGCTGCCCGTGCCCTCAAGCTCTACATCCAGATTGTCGACAAGGCAAAGGAGTCGGACGCAGCTGAGGCCACCGCGGCGGCTAAGGATACCACTGTCTCTCCCACGACCAACGGTACGGCACGCACTGAGGCCATGCCCCGCAGGAGCAGTCTCTCCCGCAAAGCCAGCCAGAACACCAGCCCCAGTGCCGTCGAGCGAGCTCGAGCGGCGAACGGAAGCAGTTCTGGTGTCAATGGCAACGGCAACGGCAATGGGACTGCCAACGGGACGAACGGCAGTTACCCGCGCCGTGTTTCTTTCAACGACGAGCGACCGGAGTTGCAGATCCAGGTTGTTGATCCTCAGAGCAAGAAGGACGACGACAGTATGCCGATCTTTGTTCGGACCTTGTTGGCTGGTGCTCGGATGTACACTCGTTTCTTGAATGACTCGTCGCACGGTGACAAGCTTGCGCGTAAGGCACTTGCCATTGTCGCGGGTGAGGCTCACAGGGCACACTTCAAGACCGAGAAGGAGCTTGTTGCTTTGACGTACCGTATCGCCGGTTACACGCGTGGAGCATTGTCCACCCAGGGTGAGTAGTCTCTGCTGAATTGAGAGGTCAAAACTTGTTGCCATGAAAGGAATCTGACATTAATCCTCCTCTCCCTTGGCAGAATCGGACCGCGTTCGCCGACCTGAGCTCCAGCAGGAGGCTCTCAGTCTTCTTGAGACATCAGCACAGCTCGACCCCCATGCCTCCGAGACTCACTTCCAGTTGGCCTACGTCCAGGCTGAGAAGCGCGACATTCGCTCTGCTGTCTTCTCTGCACGTAAGGCACTCGAGCTTGAGCCTGCCGATGTCGACTCGTGGCATTTGCTTGTCCTCATTCTGTCGAGTCAGAAGGACTACAAGGCGGCTCTTGATCTTGCTGAGGTTGCTCTTGGCGAGGCGGAGACTGATGACGCTGCTGACGACCTCGACGGCACTGTCAATACCCCGGCTCGACCCATGCCCAACGGCTTTGGACCCACACCCACCGCCGCGCCGATCATCTCGCGCTCCACGCTGCTCAGCTTTGACTTCCCTCCCAAGCCTATTGAGCGGTCGCATGCCATTCTCCGCCTGATGGTGACCCACAATGTCCTCCAGGAGATGGTCGAAGGTGTCGAGGCTGCGATTGACGGCCAGCGTAACTTGTTCGAGTTCTTCCACGAGCGAGTATCGACGGGCGCCATTGCGGCCACGTCTCTGCCCCATGGCAACGCGGACAAGGGTGGGGAGCCCCGCGCTGCGCAGTTCGGCAACACGGGCCGAGTGTCGACTTTCTTGCACCCGAACCAGCACAAGGGAAGTGTCCGAAGCAATGTGTCGCGCGAGTCGCTCCTGGGCGTGTCGAATGCTGGTGGTCTCGGTCGAAGTCTGTCGACTTTGGGCCACAACTTGGCTCCTTCGCGGGCACGATCGATCTACTCCACCGCTCGTGGGCACAATGTCAGCACTGCTGCGGCGCCCATCTCGACGGTCGCGGAAGAGGATGTCGACATTTCGGATGGAAACGCCGTACGACTGTTCCTGCACTCGAGCGTTGAGACGGCCATGTTGGTTTCGCTCTGGCTGTTGAGCGCTGCGACGTTCCGACGCGCCAAGAAGCTGGCGGACTCGCGTGCTGCGATCCAAGAGGCTGAACGCCTTGCGCCTGGCTCCCCCGATGTGTGGGTCCAGCTTGCGTTGTACTTCAACGAGCGGAACGACATCAGTCTGGCGATCAACACGCTGTACAAGGCGTTGGCGTGTGCGGGCAACCACGTTGCTGCTTCGATCCACTTGGCGCGGCTGTTTTTGAGCTACCCGACGAAGATCCCTGGTACGGCGCAGGATGCGGCCGCTGTGATTGAGCAGGCGAAGACGACATCGGCTGTGCACGGCGAGGACATAAAGAAGAATGCGAAGCAGGAGAAGGCTGCGAACCTGCAGGTGACGAGTGCGTTTGAGCCCTCGAAGGCGGCTGCGAGCAGTGCGGAGGTGGGTGAGTCGCTCAAGAAGATTGTGGGCGCGGAGGAGAAGGAGCAATTTGCGTCTGCGGCCGATGCTACGACCTCGACTACGGCTAAGGAGGTCAGCGCGACGAGTCTGGCGGAAGGGTTGTTGACGAGTGTGACGGCTACGAATGGGTGGGATGTTCCTGAGGCGTGGTTGTTCCTGTCGCAGGTTGCACAGCGTACGGACCGGACTCCGCGGGCGAGGGAGTATCTGCAGTATGCGCTTGGATTGGAGGATACGAAGCCGGTGCGACCGCTTGGGTCTGCGCTTTCGCGGGCTGCGGCTTGATGAGGCTCTGCTGGCGCTAGAACGATGGACCTATACACACGAATGACGACAAAATCAACCCTCCCCCCACCAAAAAAAAATTAAGACAGACCCTCTCTCTCTCCCCTCTCTTGATCTCTCTTTTCCCATGCTCTGCGACGCTCCTTTCTTTCGTCCTCTCTGTCTCTTTTCTCGCGCCTTCTCAGGTCCGCTTCCGTTTCCTCTTTTTCTGATTTCTACCCTTTCTCGTGTGGAACCTATTCCTTCCTCCTCCTCCTCCTTTTTTTCGCGCGATTTTCTTATTATTTCTTTCTTCCTTTTGTTGTGGTGTTTCTACACTTCGTCTATTGCGATTTGGACGCCTGCGTCTTCTTCTTCTTCATCGACTGCTAAGGCTGAGAGTGAGGCGAGTGATGTGATCGGAGGGAGTTGTGTAGCCGATGATGGTAGAGTATTGGATGTTGTTGTTGTGCTTGGAGGGTCGGGCTCGACCATGAGCTTCTGGAGATTGTTAATGGCTGCTCTGTCGAGGCCCATTGCTTTGAGTTGGACCTTCTTGATCGTGCCTACAAAAGTAAAGGAGGGAGTTAGGACATTGAGTGTCGGCAGAATGTGGAAGAAGAAGAGAAAACCTACCTCCGACGTGAATGACCCTAGTTCGCAGCCTTCTTCCTCTGGACTCCGTGATGAGAGTGACGGCCGCCCAGACGTACTTGAGGCTCTCTCGTGCGGATCGGATGATGGCCGTCCGCAAGGCGGGAGAGTAGTACTTGCACTGTATGCTGCCGCCGTGCACGCCTGATCCGAGGTCTCCGAAGTTGTGTTGGAGGGACGAGCGGAGGAGTTTTGTGATGTCGGAGGCGGTCAGGGTGGGAGTGGATGAGGTGGAGGAGGAGGAAGGGGGAAGGGGATCAAAGGAGAAGGTGACGAGGAGCCAGCGATTCTGTTGACACAGAGGGAGAGAGAGAAAGAGAATAGTCAGCTGTGATGTCCTGTTCAGTCAGTCAGACGCAAGTTGGCAAATATATAGAGAGAGATCAATGGCTGCCACAGAGTAAGGCGACAGAAACTGACCTTGAAGCGGACCATGTTCTCTTTCTCACTCTCGAGGCTCAGCTGGAGGTCATCAGCATGGGCTAGTATGCAGTTGTGCAAGGTTTGTTGGGGCAGAGGCAAGGAGGTGGTGGGCGGGAAGCAGAACACGGGGTTAAGCTTTCTCGGCCGAGTGTGTGCCTTATTTTAATATGAAACGCCCGTCGTGTCACATCACTCCTCTGAAAAAATCGCGGAGAATTTACGCTGGTTTATGCACGTGGTACAAACAAAGAGAAGAGAAAAAAGGCTCCGAGGCGATCGATGACCACCTCCCCCCCATCATTTCGCATTCCATTACTGACGACCTCATCCTGACCAACCCACACACTCATCACCATCGAAAGGAAAAGAAGAAGCAATGGCGTCGCTGCTGAATCCGTTTGGATTTGGTCAGAAACACGCGTACTTCTATGTCAGACTCACCATCCACGAACTCAAGAACGTACCCCTCATCAGCGGCGAGTTCCAGGTCAAGTGGAAATTCAAACAGACACATCCCATCGCAGACGTACCCGGCATCGCCCTCACCCACCCACAGCAGCCAGTCGCAAGTAGCAGCGCAAGCATCACAAGCAGCAGCGCAGGAACATCAACGATCGCTGCAGCAACAACAGACCACAACAAGAAGAAACAGCACAAGCAGCCGAAGCAAAAGTCACCATCAAAATACAAGTCAGCGCCAACATCAGCTTCATCTTCACACCCTGCCTCCGCTCAGCAGTCGCAAGTCACAAGTCAGAATGCAAGCTCAGTCGATCTCCTCTCAGCATCAACAGAAGCTGCTAGTGCTGCTACTACTGCCGGTTCATCCACCTCCAATCTCACCACGGCAGATTCAGCTTCAACCACTTCCTCATCACAACATCCACAGCAACAGCAGCCAGCACCGGAAGAGGGGGAGAAGGACAAGCAAGATCAGCCGGCGTCGCAGGAACAACCACAACAGCAGCAGCAACAGGCGAAGCAGCAGCAACATCACAGTAACAGCGGATTCCGCAATCCCTTCACTTGGCATCAGCCACATCCAGAAGCACGCGGCTTCACAGACTTATGCGAAGTCAAAGAGCACTCCGTCCGATGGCAGCGTCAAATAGAAGTCGGTCTCAAGATGAACGTAGAGCGGCCTAACACCAACAGCCATAACCACAACAAGAACCATCGCAGTCGAGGAGGAGCAGGAGGGTTGGGAGAAGGCACCTCAGGCATAGCTGCAGGTAGCAGTTCAGCCAGCATACGCTCCTTGGGGTCAACTTCCTATCGCGCCGATCGAGGGGACGACTCGCGCAGTCTCAAGGGGAGCACCTCCGGTACTGGACTTGACTCCCACGACCACGATCGACGCGACGACGCGCATAGAGCAGAAATGTGGGGGAATCTCAGCAGATGCGAGGTCAAGTTGACCGTCAAACAGGTGAGCCTTCCTCTTCTCTCTCTCTCTCTCCAAGATGCATGCCCGCTGACATTCCCTTTGTTCTTCCCTTTCTTCTCAGCGAATTGACACCAGCTCACATAGCTCACACACCATGGCACCGCCCAACCTCGGATACGTCAATCTGAATCTCGCCGAGTTTGCTCCATACTCACATCCAACTCAGGCCCATCATCATCATCATTTCGATCACCTTCCCCACCATCATCTTTCGCATCACCATCACCACCACCTCCACCATCATCGCGAAATAGACCCCAAGCAGACACTCTTCCGTTCCGAAACGCGTCGATTCCTCCTCAACGAGAGCCGTACCAATGCATCTCTCAAGATCACAGTAGAGATCGTACATATCGGAGGATCGCGCCAGTACACCGTCCCCACCCTCAAGGACGGCATCATCATCTCATCCTCTGACCACAACCCCTCCGACTTCCCTCTCCTGCCCTTCGTAAATCCGGGTCGGGACGATCCTGGCCACGCAACAGCATCTTTACCCAGAGACGCCAAAGATCGGAAAGACTCCGAGGTCCCCCAATCGAAAAATTCAACAGGCGACACCAGTCTAGAATCCTCAAGTCATCACAACAACCACAACAGCGCCTCCAAGTCATATGCAGCCTCAATCGGAGGCGAGCCATACCGCGAACGCGCAAGCTCTAGTGTCAGCTCATTCGACACTCGAAGTGCACGGAGCATAAATCTTGCAGGCACCTCAACAGAATACGCAGCTCTCGGCGTCCCCTCACGAGCCTCCAAAGCTCTCACAGCAGGTCTCACCAGTCGATCAGGTTCCAACTATCCCTTCAGCTTCAACGCGCCGCGGAGTGTGTCGGGCCATACCCGTATTCCCTCTCAGAATCTGCGCAATCCGGAGGCGGTCAAAGAGCAGAAGGCCAAACAGCGCTGGACGGCAGGGAGGAAAGAGTTGGGCACGGGCGAAGGAACGGAGCTTTCGCCTGAGGAGATTGTGAGGGATCTCTTCCGGTCGCAGCCTAAACATTTGGTAATCAAAAAGGAGGAGGATAAGAAGGAGGGGGACGGGAAACCGAAACAGTCGGAGCAGGATGCAGTGGAATATTTGCAGGTCACCACTCGCCCTGCCGTCGCGCGGTCAGGCGAGTTGTCGGGCAGGATAAATTCTGATGGGCGGAGTTTAGGTTCGAATCTGCCCTCGGGCTTGTTCAGGAGGCCGAGCTCGTCCAGCACGAGTAGTCGGAGTACGGGCGGGAGCGAACGGCCGTCGATCCAGCTCTCTCGCGCGAGCGGAGGAGGGGACGATGGGGCCAGTATCAGTGCGAGGAGTGTACAGACGCTCTCAACTGTTGGTGAATTTGGGCATTCCTCGTCGCCATCACGGCCGTCTAAGAAGGGGAACATGCTGCGATCGGACAGCGCCTCGGCTCTTGCGGATCTTAGCGTCATGTCGGAACCTGGCGACATTCGGAGAGGCAGTGCTGGTTCTACCAAAGATGAGAAGACGGTTTCATCTTCTTCTAAGAAGGGCCATGCCCGGACCTCGTCGGCGACATCGAACAGCACCATGCGCTCCATCTTGAGCACGAAGAGCATTGCGGCGGTCCTGACGAAACGGCAGAACTCGTACAGCAAGAAGAAAGAACCTGTAGTGGCCGGATCAACGCCACCTACGGCTGTCATCACTCGACAGTCCGGTCCCAAGCTCGCCCCGGGCTTACTGTCTTCCACGAGCGTCAACAAGATCTCGACCGATCCGGCGACATTATCATCGTCAATGCTTGTTCCCGGCCGGTCCCCCACAGCGAGGGGTCCTTCGATTCGATGGGACTTGGGAGGCTTGATATCGACTTCCACTTCGGCCGTCAGCCCAGCTCCGATCAGCCCGATCTCATCGCAGAGCGCTTCAGGCTCGATTGCAAGTGCCCCAGTCGAAGCTCCCTTGGACGTCGTTACCTCGTCTTCTCGCGTGCACGGTACGGAAGGATCGCAACACCCTTCCTCGTCGTCGTTGGCCTTGAATCCGCCAATCGTTGCTGCGCTTGAATCTCCTGTTTCTGAACTACCTTCGCCTGTCGGGATCGAGCAGAGCGACGAAGCCGATGCTGCCGCAGCCGCAACTGCTGTAGCCACCGCCGCCATCGTTGCCGCGGCGGCTTCAAACGGATCCAACAAACAACAGACACGTACGGCAGGGAGCTCGCCGCAACCTCCAAAGAGGTCGAAGTGGCCTCTGGCAGGCGCCGACAAGAGCAACTGGCGCGGGGCTGGCTGGCGGGCCGATTTGGACGTTCCACACTTGGATCAAGACGTTTATATGCGCCCAAGCTGGCCCGCAACGTTGCTTCCGTCTTCGGCTTCATTGACGTCTTCGCCGGACGCGTTGGATCCATTCAAAAATTCGACTCATTCGGCTGCTGGGCTTCCGCCGAAAGTCCGCGGGACCTCTTCCATGGCCATCTACAGATTCAACCCGAGGGTGTCTTCCCCTCCCGAAGATGGGAATGATTTGGGTGCGTTGGTGGGGTCCAAGGTCACACCTGCTGGGTTAGCGGAGCGGCTGGCTGGAGATGTTGTGGATATCAACTTTGCTACGAAGACGAGGACCGTCGACAGGCTTCTTTATGCAAGCCCGTACGACATCAGGAGCAAGAACAACAAGCAACCTTCCTCGGGCCCGCCTGTGCCGCACTTCTCTATCTCTGATACGAGCTCCGGATCGGCCTACGTGATGTCTTCGGAACCTGAAGACGACGACGATGACGACAATGATGATGATGATGACGACGACGATGACGACGAAGGACGATGCTACGAGGATGCCCGGCAGTCCGTGATGTTGGACAGGGAGATGGGTTCATAGAGCATTTTCGATAAACATATCTTTCGTCACGACTTCACGGCCCACACGACTTACACGACCTCAACCCGAGTTTCCTCATGCTGGTTTCGCTTTCAGCTCTTTTCGCATCGCCTAAACATCCATCCTCCTCTAACTATTGTTTCCTTCTAGATAATGTGCTACTCTTTCGCCTGCTGGTACATATACGGACCTCCCTTCACATCTGTCACTGCGTCACTTAACCTCACACACCTATTCTGTCATTCAATGAATCGTCTTTATGTACCATCGTTCTACACTCATCCAAGAATGAATGCCGTACCTCAGAAGACAAGCAGAGTCGCGCGACGAGAGGTGTCCTTGATCTGGAATCATTGCATTCGATAAGGCTGGGCATCGCCCGCTTGACTCTCCGCATCCGCGGTCCCATCACCCGCTCCCGCCGTATTCTGACGCGCAAGGAACCGATCCGAGATCGCCTGCGCCACCACAAAGTGAATCTTCGCCGAAGCTTCTTGTAGCAGGTCCAACCCCGCCTCTGTCTGGGCCCAGCTGAGCGTCCCTCCGCCTTGATAGAGAGCGGTGACGGTGCCCAGCGCAGGCATGGTACACAGTGTGATGTTGGCTTGAGCCGCGCTCGCTTCGGACCGGGTTGGGTCGAGGTAGATAGTTGGTTGTTTGCTAGATCTTGAGGAGGGCTTGCCTGTT
Organism: Tilletia walkeri; assembly: GCA_009428295.1. Classification (NCBI taxonomy): domain Eukaryota; kingdom Fungi; phylum Basidiomycota; class Exobasidiomycetes; order Tilletiales; family Tilletiaceae; genus Tilletia; species Tilletia walkeri. Next base: position 71,195 of record RDSH01000104.1, read on the forward strand.
TCGGCGATGGGTCGACTACGAGGATAGTACGCCTAAGGGCAGGAGAGGACGATAGAGAGTTCAAGGAGTTCAGTAAGACGAGTCATGCGCGCGTCTTCCGGGGCGATGGGGCTAACGTACCGCTGTGCTGCCCACTACTAATCCATAAAGATCCACCCCTGCATCAGCCAAAGCTGTGCTCGCTAAAGTCGCGCTCGCAGCGGCGCAACCTTCATCAAGCGCATCAGCCTCGAGGACGGTGAGGTAGATGTCGAGAGTAGCTTTTGGGAGCAGGTCGAGGCGGATGGAGGGTAGAAGAGCTTGTGTGACCAGAGCAGAGAGCGAAGCTGATTCCACGTCCTGGAAAGACAGGAGCGCGCATAATCCAAGAGTAGAAGATTAGTTCCATAGATCTCCCTAGGACGCAGGGGTGGGCATGCTCTCACCTTGCCTGGCCGTGCGCGGCGGGGAAGCGCATAAGGCGCCAGCCTGACTTCGACATTGAGCTCTGCCTGACCGCTGTACTGTCTCCCGCGCACTTGACGAGGACCGTACCTGGACCCGAATAGGAAACAGAAAGAAGGTCAGCCATCTAAAGGCGCCGGCATGCGAATGGCGCCGGGCTCGACTCACACTGCGCAAGATATCTTCAGCCGCCCCATCTCCAGGTACGCGCTGCCATTCGCCTGGGGAATCAAGCCTGTCTGAAGGTCTGAGCTCCCGAGTGGTCCGAGTAGAAGTGACCGTAGAAAAGTTGAGCACACCGGTCATATCAGGAAGCAGAAAGGACAGGGATTCACTCACATATAGGTCTCAAGTCGTGCGCGCCTCGATCTGTCCGCAGGGGAGCTACGCCGCGCTGTTCTTGCGTTTCTGCTGTCTCCTCAGCATTCGCATCGTCCGGACTGAAAACGGAAGCTCCGTCCTGCTTCTTCTGCCTGAGAATCCTGCGCCGCTCTTTGAATTCGGCTGGCGAGGCAAAGATCGGCGCCTGACTGCCTTCAGGCCCGTTTACCCTTCTTCTGTCCGCGCTGCTTGCCATCCTTGCCATGTTGCTGTCGTTCACTCGTACAAGGCACATCGCATGCTTTTATTTCCATTCGCAGACATCCGGCATTCACGGTCCGGCAGTTCGGCACGGCATCAACAAATTAAGAAGTTTTCGACTTGAAAAAAAAATCCACTGATCCGACCCTTTTCCCGCTCCGGCAAAACGTAAAACCACAATACGGCAATACGGGTATGCATATGCAGAACTTCTTTTTTTCTTTCTTTCTTTCTTTCTAAATTTTTTTAAGTATTAAGTATTAATCTATTAATCATTCCATTTTTTTAATAAATCTTTCCCTTTTTTCCTTTGCTGTAGACTGTAGTGTAAGTATCAACTGGCTTGCAAAATACCGTCTTGACGCATTAAGCAATTGCTTGCTACCTGCGTCAAGGTTTGGATTGTGTATTTTCATCAGTACAAGTAATTGTCTCATATACAAAATAATAATACATCATACATTCATACATGGTATTTAAATAATTTAATAATGAATCGTAATAAAAATTTACATGCTAGTGATAATCATTAACTATGGGTTCTGCGACTGAGCTGCCTGCTGCCGGCTTGACCCTCGTAAACAGTCTTGACGCCTCGAAACATAGGCACATTTCCGCCAGGATCGATTTTTTCTTAAAGGATGTAAGCCCACGGACACGCCAAGGGCCAAGACGGCAGCGGTAACCGGCTCACCGCATGTGTTGCCTTTTTTCTCCTTCCGGTCTTTTCTGATTTTTTCTCTCTTTTTTTTTTTTTTTTTTTTTGAAATAATTGGGGGAGTGGCGGGCTGCTGCATTCCTGCGCTCGCGGCTCTACGCGGCAGGAAAAGGCACGGAATCAGCGATTTTTCTGCTTGGAATGGCCCGCTTATTTTTTTGGCTACGTGGTCCTGACTCCTGGCGCTGAGATAGGATTTTGATGTCCACTTTTTCTGATTGTATGGGGAACCGCAAAGTCGGCGAGGACAACAGCGACAGTAGTTACAAGAGCAGCAGCGGCAGCAGCAGCAGCGTCATAGTGGTGGTTCTTCCCCATAACTTCCTGCTCCAGGACCACCACTACCTCCCGCACTCATCACTCATTCACTCACACAATCACTCATATACTCACTCTCGCCCCTCACACCATGCCCCGCGTAGTGCCAGTGACCCCCATCCCTGCCCAGATCCACACCGCATTCAACCGGTTCGTGGATCTGTGCTGGACGAGGAGGAGGAGGAATACTAGCGGTCTACTTCCCTTCACTCCTATTTCCCCTTCCTTCATCTTCACCTCTTTCCTGCAGTTCCGTTCCCATTCCGTTCCCGTTCCTTTTCCATTTTCTTTCCTTG